>JAZHYW010003906.1:0-101293 GCA_037355805.1 Ixodes ricinus | reverse complement strand
AATTGACCGCATCTCCACGTGGTGAATGATGTTGGTTGGGGCGAAGCTCTGGCGGTGCTTGTCTGCGTAGACACTGAGCCGCAGCATGCCGAGCCTTTCGTTCGTTTTCATCCATGTCAGAAAGAGAAAGTGTGGTATGGAACGTGGTTATATACGCATTTGAGCATTTGACCGCAGCGCCCTCTCGTCTATAAACGTTGAGCCAATGCATGCAAAGTTTAACGCGATTATATACGCATTTGACCGCAGCGCCCTCTCCCGTATAGACGTTGAGCGGCTACATGCAACGTTTCATCCATGACAGAAACCCCAGGTCTTGAGTTACTACCACATCTCAGAGCCCCCTACTCGTCCTGTCGCTGCGCAAACAGATTTCAACATTTTTTTTCATCATTTTTTATCATTTTTTTTTTTTTTTGCCCTACACGAGCACGTGAGCTCACGAGCTCGTAATTTTTTTATCATTTTTTTTTTTTTGTTTTACACGAGCACGTGAGCATGTGCTCACGTGCTCGTGAGCACGTGATCTCACAAGCAGAAGCACGAGCACCCGACGCCGGCCTACGGCGGACGGCGGACGGACATGGTTAGCCCCTAAGGAGCTTCGCCCCTAAAATGCTACAAGTATTAGCGTGATGGGATGCGATTCTCTTTTCTAATGCGTCTTCTGAGAATCCCACCTATTAACACATTCCTCAATCAACTATTAAAAGCTATAGTGAACCGAATATACAGGGTGTTTTATTATCAATCAAATTTAGATTTTTCTAAGAAAAAGAAAAGCAGTGAAAGCTACCCAAATGATTTATACGGCCAGGCGGAGATTTTGTTCAATAGAGGATGCAACTAATAAACAACTAATTACCGAAAATTTACTAATTTTTTTAATTAGACATTTTAAGGTACATGTTTATATTGAAGAAATGGAGGCCATCGATGTTGAAGGCCAGTCCAGTTCCCGAAAATTCGGATCGAGCACGCAGTTCGGGTTATGCGTTGTCAAATTTGGTTTTGAACATCTGTCGAAACCGAAACCAAACGCGCGATGCCCATCAACAGTTGGGGATCGCGCGTTTGGTTGCACAGACCGCATTTGTGTAGCTTTCACGGCATCTAATACAAAAACTCTGTACTCAATAACAATAATAATAATAATAATAATAATAATAATAATAATAATAATAATATTAAAAAAGAGTTGAACTGCACAGCTTAGACTTTGCTCTCTGCCGCTCAATTTCGGACTAAGCTTGTCTCATCCCGGAACGATTGTAATTATAAAGACGATTAACGTCGGCATAATGAAAAGTGTGGGCCGGAGAAAAAGAAGTCTTCGGAAGAGTACAGATAAAGCGGGATCAACGAGGCTCAAAGATATAAGGCAAAGCTAAACCGCAAGGGTGCTTTCCCGCTTAACCCCGCTGTCCGGCAGGAAAGCACGCGCGTGTGGAGGTGCGGCTCAATACCACGCATGCGCACTCCCCTTTGATCTGCGCACCCGGTCAACATAACGAAGCCACCTGTCCACATCGAAATGTCTAACTGAGAGACAGAGGGAGGGAGAACGAGAGGGAACAAGAGAGAAGAGAGAGAGGGAGAGAGAATAATAAAAAAAGGGAGAAGGCCCTGTGACACATACAAGCGTAACTAACCTAAGTCAGAGCAAAAGAGGAAAAGGCCCGACTGGGATTCGGGAAAGGGTAACCCGTACTGTCGGAATCTGATTTCCGCTCCCTCGTCAGCTCGGCCCCCTCCCCTATTCAAACAGAAATGTAAGGAAGGATTTTTAGACTCCCCTTCAATCCCTTCACGCCCGTCGTCACTTGGCTCATTTACCGAGTTGCAGCAGCCTGTATAAACAGAGGGGAAAAAAAGACTCCCTACAACCCTAGGTTCCAAAGTGATTTGGACTCCCCATCGTGCACACATAAAAAAAGAAAATCCATTTCCCTTGGCTTACTTAGCAGCTTCCGAAGCAACTCCCCGCTGCGCGCGAACTTTCTCTTTCCCTAACGGGCTGCTCTAAAGGGAGCGGAGTCCAAAGGGAGGAACGCTACAACCTCGACTCTCCCAGCTCTCCCGCAAAATGTTAAAACTGCACACCATGAAGGCACTAAAACGGGGCAAAAAATAAGAGAAGGAGAGACAGGAACGTTAAACGCTTCATCCCGGGAAACGATTCTTCCTGTCCCCACCACCCTCCGCTCATTCAGTCCCATCCCAATCTTCGTCGTCGTCCCTAACACAGCTCTCTCTTCCTGTTATCCCTTTTTCTTTTCTGTATTCGTATTCTTCTTGCCTTTCTAGCGGCAGCCTCTCGTTCCGCGATCTCATTAGAACGCAATTTAGCGGCCGGAATGTTACCGCTCGGGGCGACATCTGCCGGAGGCGCCAAGCAGCCCGTTTCGCAAAGTGCGGCTGATTGCCGCGGCGCGGCGCTGCGCGTTTTTTCTCCTCTAAAGCAAATGCAGAAGAGATGATGAGGAGAGAAGGGGGAGGTGGTTACAGAGGGCCGACGATTTGGCGACTTGGAAAACTATCGCTGAATTTAGCCGAATTAAGGTCATGGAGACGGGGGTTAGCTGCGTTCATTTCGACACTGCGCGAAACCGGCAAGTCGTAGCTTCTCGTACTTAACCTGTAGTGAGTATTCCACTGCTCGATCACTTGCCATTGGTCAATCGTTATCACGTGGTTTAAGGACGCCATGCTGAGTCCAATTTTTACTGGGGGTCTGTAAAGGTACACAGGTTTTCGTGTTTTTTAAACTTTATTCTGATTTTATATAAGCCTGGAAACGATTAAGTATTTCATGAGACGCATAAAAAAGCACCTTTCAATTGCCCACCAATTTTATCTCGATACGCTAAGTATTTTTTAAACGCGAATAGCTTAAAATCGCCATCTTGCATTTCGCCGCGTATCTGGCAACAGTGGTTGCTGCTCCAGTTAGGCCTCAAGCAGTGGCCAAGGTGCTTGAGGCAAAATCAGACGCGCGAACCTGCTAGCTCGCCGCCTGTGAAACTGGCAATTGTCAGGTTCACAGGTAGCCAGCTAGCGAGAGATGCTGTTGATCAGTCTGCTTCCGTGAGAAGTGGGTTAAGGTTGTTACAGTTGTTACCACCGTGGTTCTGCCAAAGTGCCCGGCGCTCACTGCACTCACTGCTCGCCGGGGCTATCGACGTGCATCTACCGGGACAGCTGCTGATGTTCCAATTTTCATATATCGTCGTTTTGAAGCAGTTACGGCTTACAACGCGTGGCTTTCTGAGGCGCCTGCGCTTACGGGCGGCATCGGGTAATACGAAGAGCGGCACATCGCACTAAGCAGAGGAACATTGAGGCACACATCTATTAGCAACGCGCTCGTTCTGTCGCGTTGTTCAATGTATGAATTGGAATAAATAATGTAATATGTTGTGATTTCGCTTGTGTCGTGTCTCGTTTCGATATTTAAAGGCGCTACTAGACATTGACTCTTTTTCGCGTCTGCAGACGGCCGCGAACATACGCGAAATTTCCTCCATTCTCCGCATAGTAATGCAGAGAATGGAGGAAAAGGCAGAAGATATGCAAATATTGGGTGAGCTTCAAAATGTATTCCGAAGAGATAGAAGACTGCAAGATAACTTATTCGTCACCACTCAATGTATAGAAATAGCCATGAAGAACCAAACTCCTTTATGGTTAGCTTATTTGGACATCGAGGGAGCGTACGATACTTTGAGCCAGGAAAAACACTGGTCAGCTGAAGGAACATCTTAGATGCTAATTTGGTTAGGTTTCTTCAGCAGGTCTACACAGACAATAAGCGTTGTTATAACATGGGAAGCAGAAACTACACAACCCACAGCAATAAAAAGAGGGCACAGGCAGGGCTGTCCACTGTCACCTCTACTCTTCATGATATATATCTCAGTGAAATGGGAAATGAATTAGAGCAGAGCACCTTGGGTTTTGATGTAAGTTATATGGAAGGAGGGAGAAATGTTATGCAGGTAATACCAGGACGGATGTATGCGGACGACATAGTGCTCATGGCAGATAACCAGGATACATTACAGGAACTAGCTGAAATACGTGGAGACGAAGGGGACACCTTACCCATGAGTTTTAGTAGTGACAAGTCTGGAGTAATGGTGTTTAACGACGAAAAGAGGGAACCCCTATGATACAAGACATTGTAATACTAGATCATGTAGAAAACTACAAATATCTGGGAGTCTGGCTCGATGAGGGAAGGAAATATCTAGAGGAACACGAGGAGACTATAATTAGAAAAGGGAAAAGAAATTCATCTACTATGAAGCTCAAGGCACTATGGAACTATAATCGATATGAAGTGGTCAGGGGTATATGGAAAGGAGTGATGGTGTCAGGACTGTCTTTTGGCAATGGGGTACTGTGCATGAAATCAGAGGTTCAATCAGGATTAGAAATTCGATAACGGAGCGTAGGCAGATTGGCACTGGAAGCACATTGAATGACACCAAAGGACGGAGCACAGAGGGACAAGGGCTGGTCGTCTTTTGAGAGAAGGAGGCAATTAGTAAGTTTAAATTTGAACAAAGGTTGACCGAAATGGATGATACGCGGTGGGCAAGGAAGGTATACAAGTATTTATACATGAAAAGTTTGAACACAAAAGGGACAAACCGAACCCGAAAGCTTAAATTTAAATACCTACACTTTAGTGATGGAGCCGAGCAGAAAACGTCAGTGGAAAGAAGAGTGAAAAAGGCAGAAAGAAAAATGTGAGGGAAGAATGCAGGAAAAATAAGTTCTAACAATGCACAGGTCACAAAAACAGGGCATAATAAAGAAAATGTGCGACAATTCACTGGGAAGTTCTTTACTGTTCGAGGCAAGAACGGGAGCTTTGAGGACGAGGACGTATAGGGCTAAATTTCAGGAGACAGACGCATTATGTGCCGCCTGCCATAATGAAAGCGAGACCCTAGAGCACTTGATTTTGAAGTGCACGGAGCTTCGCGCTACCCTCCCTGAAGGGGTAACGGATTTGTCCGGGGCCCTGGATTTTGCTGGCGACGATGGAAGGACGGAAATGAAAAGGATTACAGTCACAAAGAAGCGATTAGAAGATAGCTGGAAATTATCTAGGGAAAATTGAATGATGCACAACTAACTACCACAGCTGGGGATAGGCGGGATAGTAAAATTGGGACATCCTCCCGCGTGGCCCCAGCCCAAAGTCTCAACCCTGTCCCTCAGTGAGTCTGGTGCTGGGGTAAAGCCGACAAGGTTTGTCCAGATGAAAATTGGCGACTCCCTCGCCGGGGGAAGATTCAGGGGTGAGGTTTTTAAGTTCTTTTGCCCGACCCTCCAAAGGTCATTCTGGTGATATCCCACACTGCCTGGTGAAAGTTAGGGGAGAAAATTGGTCTTAGAAGGGCGGGAGGAATCATTTGTTTGTCTTTAGAGACTTAGGCTAGGTGGCGGAATCTAACACTCGTTACAAAGGGTATAGCCATTAACATCCATCCATCCATCCATCCAGCCCGATACTAGAGAGTACTCAGGGTACTCACCACAATCAGCATAAAATGAGTAAGGTCAGAATTACTGGTTCTCGACGAAGATACACCTCGCGTAGTGTGCAGCAATGTAACTTACAACTACCTAGTCGTATCGCGTGATTTTTCCAAATAAAATAGTTTGAGGGTAACAAGTAAACGACGTGCCGTCCCCACTCAATAAATGTTAAAAAAAACTATAGCACTTCGATATGTCATGATCTGTAATCTAGGGAGCAGGCTGACAAGTTTAGATCTGGAATACCGATATGCCACCGTGAGGAGCGTAGAATCACTAATGCCTTACGTACACTGCACGACACAGTTAAACGCGAACACGCCATCTACACTTTTCCGTGTTTTACCTCGTTGATACCCCGAGGCAAGGTACCAACGAGCACCAAAATTAACCGCTTAAGCGGGTGGCCCAAATAAGCATTTTCCACAACATTTAAGCCGGGGTCATACTGCTCATACATCACACAGAAGACAGTCTGCAAATACGAGTCACCGCAGTATACGTGGTACAAACGCCGTGTGCCAAGTTTCCTCCTTGAACTCACTGCCATGCGGAATTCTAAGCACGGATCTCTCGGTGACTTGCATTCGAATCCGTATGCAGACTTTTTTTTCTTTTGTATAATGTATAGACCCTCTTTATGCCAAACGCCACCAGGTGGTGCTCCAGTCTTCGACGTTGCAGAGAACTTCCAGTGTATAAAAAAATGAACAAAGGCCACCTCAACATCGATGCTTGAAATGTAGATGAAACGTTTAACCACCAATTCTCCAGGTGAACGCTAAAAGATCGAAGGAGTGCGAGATCTGTTAACATGTTTAGAGCACTCTCGTAACCAAACTTACTTCCTCCAAGATGTGATAGTGTAGAGCCGAAGGTCCTCGTTAAATCTCCAACTTTGTTGTCCGTGCAGCATTTATGCTCTTCAGCACGGGTGACATAAGCAAGCTCAACAGGCGTGCAAAGACAGTTCGACCGAGAGTCGCTCGGGACGCCAGCGGTAGTTCATGTTTGTATACAGCAAAGGGGTCCATTAGCAGTGCGACCCCGGATTAAATGTTTTCAAGAGAGTCATGCAATTCTAACCGAAGCGACGAGCGAATCTTGGCTATCGCTCGCTCGTGCGAACAGTTTTGCGCTGTGTACTTTAAACAAGCTGGTTCCTGCTTCGCTGGCCAAACTGCAGCTCTACAAATGAGATCACGTGTGCGAACTTATTTGAAGGCGAACGTTCCATTCCCCTAATAAACACTCTTACGGAAAACTTACTTTGTGGTGCGCATGTTCTGCGCATATTTTACGCGGGGCATGAGCACCACATAATGACCATTTAGCCGGAGTAATGGACCTTTTTCACATACCGACGGCACCAGGCGGTGGCTGCATGAACTAAAAATCGAGGAAGGGACCTACCTGCGCTACCAATCGATAATGGGAGCTACGCTACCAGTTTCTTCGTTCTCTGAGCAGCGGGGCGTGCCCAACGCGCCGTCCAAGTGGGGCATCCGTGGCGTCCACTTAAGCGTCGTGTTATTCTTTCCGTCCGCTTTCTTTTTTGCGTAACACAATTATATGTATGCTGCAATTACGTTTTCTACTCGCTGATCCACAGCCTCCTTCCGAATTTCCTCGATTTTTCGTGCAGACTTCCGCCGCTTGGCATCGGGCGCTCCGCGCGTGCGCAGAACGCTTCTCGGAAAAGGTCCATTCTGTTCTACGAGGTTACGCATGCCATGGTGCGTGGAACGCGTCTCCAACTGGTGCGTTTATCGCACGCTAAAAAGTGGTCCCTCAATTTCCGCCTGATGACGTCATGGCGGTGTCCCGCTGTCGCCGGTCGCGATCCTGGCGGTTTTCACGGCAGTGGTGAAGGATGTGGCAGACGCCTAGCCGTTCCTCGGCAGGACGCTCCCGAGTTCGACGGTCCATTGAAGTTTCGGCAGCCAGAGGTTGGGACGCCGTGACGACAGCGAAACCCGCGTTCGTTCGCGCTTTTCGCCAGCATTTCTACAGCCAACCGCCAGGGTCGCGACATCCGACAGCATATGACAATCCGGGTTTGTGACATTCGTTGGCACTTCGGGACCGCCTTTTCATCTATGGGTAGCATAGGACGCTAAGCACGCCAGTCAGAAACGCGTTCTACGCGGAGAGCAAGTTGTCTGCGTCTAGCGCAGGAGTGGCGGTGACGTCAGAGAGACGCCGAGCTCTGATTGGCTTTGATTGAAAGGATAGTGGGTAGACTTCAATGCTAGATGCATCGAGGTTAACCCACTATTTTGTTTTCAATCGGCCAATCAGAACTCGGCGTTCTAACATCATCGGAACCCCTGTGCAAGCAGCAAACGAACTTGCACTCCGCATAGGCTTATCCGCATCCTGTCCAGCTAAGGCTAGTTCACACATTCGCGTTTGAGTGTGAATAAGTGCGTTATGTGAGCGCTCGCCACCGATTACGCGGAGAGAGCACACGTGAAATCTATCTGGCAGCTCTGGATCTTTTCCGTTCTGCGTAGAGACTGAAGGTTTTTCGGTAGTTGCGAGATGAAATTTAAGCAGTACCTATGAGAACCTATGGCTCATAATATTTTGATAATTAGTTGAAACCCACAGTAAAAGAATGATATAAAAAAATGGCCGCGACCTTTACTTTTACGCATGAAGTGCAGTATTTAGGACAGATTGTTTCCATGGACTGAAATACATTAAACAGCCATTCCGACATTGGGTGTGTCACGTTACGTATATTTCTCCGCTAAACTTAGCGGGGGAAGTGAATTGTTGTATCTGTCACGGGACTTCGATTTCTTTCGCTAAATTTAGTGGAGAAAGCAGAATTGATTTTACATACACGGGATGTTCACGCCACTTCCGGTCGTCATGGCAGGGGGAGAGAGGTACTCCGGGTTCTCCTATGTTTACCTTGTGTTTCAGTAGCGAGCAATTACGCGAGAGCCACGCTCTAGCAATGCCCCAGTCTCGCGCTTCTAAGTTGCCGATGCGCACCGGCACGAACAAAATGACAATTAAAGTTATTTTCATGATCTCGAGACGAGGGACGCCGGCGAGCTTCGGTGACCGCAGCTCAGCAGACGGCGCTCGCCTACTTCGACCTGCTGCCGACAGATGGCGCAACGCGACAAACACGAGGATGCGGCGCCAGCGGCGACTCGACCGACTATCTTCATACAACGACAGGTGGCAACCAGATCATTACGGAACATATAAATGCAGAGCTGACACGGTGCTCTAGGAAAGAAACCTTGAACACCAAAGCAAGCGAGTCAAATCGTTAGAAAATCAGGCATTAGAGTGACTCCCGTCGCGCTGAAGGAAGCGTAACTAAAACGTTCGGAAGATCGTCTGCTAAAAACCAAGGCCCAGCTCTGGCTACCGCTGCGGGGAAGCTCGGCGCGTATCTTCGGCGCCTGGGGAGGTAGGTAGGTGCCCATCGCCGATCAGAGATGGCAGTAATGACATTACTGTAATGGAATTACAGTAATTAAATTACTTTTGGAGTAGTGAGTAATGTAATGAATTACTTCTCTAGGCTAGTAATTTAGTAATGTAATGAATTACTTTCAGGCAGTAATTTCGAGAAAATTACTCATTACTTTTGAAATTACTTTTGCCCTAAATTAAAAAGTTCGTTTGCAAGCTTTAAAAAGAAGAGAAAATTGTTTTGCATGGTGAAATGTTGTGAAAGAGCATCGGAGGAAATAAACGACGGCCACCTGAGCGCAAAGCCTTGTACGAAGAGCTGGACAGACGCACTAAAGAGGGCTGGAAAGGCGAAGGAGAAAACCTTACGTGTAGACATCGCTGGAAGACAGCGGCTTACGAACTCCAGGCACGACAGATTCACGGCGTTGCGTCATCGGAACGATACTATACTTCGTTTATCCCTAAGCTGACAGTGCGGTGGGAGCTGCAAGCTAACCAAAACAGATCAAACACCTTCCTTTAATCACCTGCCCCGTCCCTTTCTCTGCGCGTGGGTATGAAGGAGAGCGTGGTTACGTGGCGGACGATAGACGTGTGACTGCTCCAACAAACACGTAGTTTCCACTGTTCATCCCTAAGCTGTTAGTGCGTCAGCTTAGCGATGAACGGCTGATACGCTAAAAGGCGACGGGCACATCACCAATGAGTTAAACATAATTCAAAACCTGAGAGTACAGGACAAACAGATCCCCAGCCTTGTACCTTCGTAAAGCAAGGTCAAACCGTCAGCTTCGACCATTACAAACAAGAAACGACCGGTATAAATAGGTAATTCCAAATGCCTTGCCAAAGCACCAGAACGTTTCATGCGTAATCGAGCGAAGCAGGTGCCGCTCGCGGTGTGCCTCGCTGCCTTCCCTTGGGGAGTTTATTCGGGAATAAGCCTACAGGCAGATATGCCGACCCGACCCCCCCCCCCCCGTTTGTTAGGAAAGTACAGAATTTAGGAAGCTCGTGCCATTCTTAAACTGGCGATGCTTCTGCTTAGAAATTATCCAGGCCCTTTGTGTGACGACGCACAAAAACTTGGGCTCTTTAGGTGTATGGGAAAAAATGCTCTTTGAAAGGAATGACCGAGAATAGGCTCTTGGGAAAATAGAATTAAATTGCGTCCAAGGCGGAAGAGAAAAGTTTCACGTGACGACTAAGAACGAGCTGCAATTGCCCGACTTAAAAAAACTGACTCGGGCTACAACTTCTAAATCAGGAAGAGGGAATTATATCACCCTTTTAGTAAGAACCTTCACCATTGAATGAACAGCGAAACCGGCGAGTCGACTGTCTTTCTTAGTAGCATCTAAGAAGCTATTCATCATGTTTAACACCTATGCAGTGTGCGTCAGCAAAACCACTGTTCAGTATGGTTCACTTTGAGGCACATAAGGTTGTTGTGGTGTAAACAGGAAGATCTGAGTTTTGGTACATATAGACAAACTCAGCTCTTTGACGTCACATTACAGCGGTGGCGCTGCTGTTGGCACTGCGCATGCGCAGCGCCTCGCTTCTCTCGGATCTGATTCCTGCACACGCGCTGTGGGGGCAAACGAGGGCTTGTTTTGTAAACAGTGTGTTGGTGTATACGGTAAATAAAATGAGCACGAATTACTGCCTCAAGGTATTCAAAAGTAATGTCAAAGTAATTTCAAAGTAATCTCATTACTTCTGGAAAGTAATTGTAATGTAATGTCATTACATTTAGTCTGCGGTAATTTGTAATGTAATTTAATTACATTTTTCAGTTTTCAGAAAAGTAATTAGTAATGTAATTTAATTACTTTTTGAAAGTAATTTTGCCATCTCCGTCGCCGATGCACCTGCCGTTGACGAAGTAGTTGAACGCGTTTAAGGACTTCCAAGTTTTAAGTCGTTCCCAGGTATAAAGACAAGGCGGCTCGAATAGGTAGTCGTGAAGATGCGCCCACGACAGCTTCGAAAGATTTGCCACTTCCTCGAGAAACAAGCGCTCCTTCCTTCCACCCAAGTGATCAGGAAGGCAAGTCGATCACGAATAAGCAAATTTCAGGAATTACCGCAGTTACTACTCTACTGCGTGACTTTTTAGAGTATGCGCTACTACTACGGGTACTCAAAAACAATAAACAAGCCACCCCTCCCTCCCTCGGGAAGTTCAGTCACGTTTTTGTTTACGAGTTTCCTGCCAAGTTTAGAGAAAATGCACGGACGGACGGACAAAATATTACGTTTTTTAGGTTGTCACTGGCCATAGCAAATATACGCCGGTCAGAAGCGTTTCGCGGGTACCCGATAAATGGCGGCGCTAGTGTTTCTTCTCGTCATAAGCGGCCAGAGCACGCCTGTTCACCTTCAAGCGCAAATGAGCAGACCAGCCTTTAACCTGTCGCTCGCTGCACAACATGGCGGAGATTCATAAAATCGACACAGCAAAGAAAGAAAAAAAGAGACGTTAAGGGATAAATTGAGTTCCCCACTTTTAGACCGGAACCGAGTTGCACTCGGCATACCTTCGTCGGCATTGTGCCTAACAGGACGCTGCTTGCCGGAGGAAAAGGGGAAAAAAACAAACAAGAACGAGAGTTCTATCTAATAACGTGGAACAAAAGGGGGAACCGCCATCAGCGCAAAAGAGACGCCGCCGCAATGCAATCAACGGGGAACTATTGGGGAAAGGGGTAGGTGGCTGGCACGACGCGGTGGACCGAGGGCGGGAGACGTCATTTCTGGTGCACTCCGTGCGTCGGAAATTAGGGGCCCCCATAGACTTCCGGATGCATCTTGCGTCGCATCGAGGTGCTGCGCGGAAAAGCCGACACACACAAAAGCAGGAAAAACAAAGGCGGGGCTGGAGAACTCCGCGGGGACTCGCGGTCCCAGACCACACCGACGGAGCGCCGATGTTTTGACGGACGGAGGCACGAAGAGGAGTCGCTGTAGACGCGAGCTGGAACGTATATACGGGGTGCGAGAGCTAGGAAAGGAGTCGCGGTCTTTCTGGGACCGCCTAAATAAACTACGCATCCCAGAATGCCGGAAATCCGCGTGAATATGACGCGATAACGGTGGTGATGGGATGCGCAGGTTTGAAAACGCGACGTTACCAGGATCAAAAGAAAAAAACTTCCAGACGAGGTGACATATAATACTACAATAGGTGACATAACTTGCATATCACATAATAAACTTATAATAGGTGAGATAACCGACGAGGTAACGTAAACTTAGGCCTAATACTCGCCAAACCAAACAGTGGCCGTCTGGGCGCCTGTGCATGCCATTTATTTTTAGCTATATATAACTTGTCAGAAAGGGCATTAGTGTTTTGCTTTCCTGCAGAGGTTGGTTTGCAGAAATGAATTAAACAGACACCATCAATATTATTTCTTGGGGACAAAAATAGCTTTTAACGCAGAAAACGTTTTATCAGCCGAGTCAGCATGGAGTAGCACGAATGCGTTTTATCAACCGGTAAGCATGGAGTTCTGCTAACAACCGGTTTGTTTTTGCCGAAATGAATTAAACAGGCACCATCGATCATTTTTCTTGGGTACAAAAATCGTTTTGAACACAGAATACGTTTTATCAGCCGACATAGCATGGAGTTCTGTAACAGCTTTTTTTTTTATTGAAATGAATTAGAAGACATTAATAATATTTTTTTTTCGGGGATAAAAATCTGTTTTAACACAAAACAAGTTCTATCAGCCGATTTGCATGGAGTTCTTTAACAGCCGATTGTAACGAAAACCGGCATCGCAAAGCGTTCCACCCATAGGGCACCATACAAAAAGGCTCCAGTCCGCCGCCAGGATCTCTACTCACCACCCCTAGATTGTGAGCCAAGTGCTTTGCAAACTGAGCTATCCATGGCTGGTGGTCGGATCACGGAAAAGCTGAAAATCCTTGGCGCAGCGCGCGAGGGTGCGGTCGCGCGCTTCGCGGCATTTCCCGTTGTGCTGCGCCATCTCACGGCGTGTCTCAGAAATGAGAGCGAATCTCCGATAGGCGGTACCGTTCAGACGCCCTTCTCTCCCTTCTCTGGAAGGCCCGTCACACATTCTGTGCGTCCCAGTTTTTGTCAGCATGATCCAGCTTGTATATTTCGTCGTATCCCTTCACCTAGGTCACCTCCTCAAACTTTGCGCATTTTGTCAGCACCGCTATGGTCACAGTCACACGAAGTTTAAACTTTCTGAGAAGCACAATTTATGTTATGCGGAGTAAAAAAACCGGGATGTTTTCTCTCTCGCATCCTGTGGTTCTTGTGTACGGGGTGGGAGATATTGTCACGAATAAAGGCGACGAGAGGATAAATGGTGAACTGAAAATAAAGGTCTAATCAGCGAACTTGTGCCAAACAAAAATTCACAGGGTCTCTGTATGTTATACCTAAGACGGCTTGAAGGGAAAAGCCTAAGCGCCGATGCATTAAAGACAGACACATAATTTGCTCTGTTTCACGTTCTCTTTTTCACATCCTGTTTTTTTAAATTATTCGTTTTATGAGTCCTTAATTCCCATTGATTACTCTTGCTTCTCTTCTTCATTCCTCTTAATACACTTTGACTCCTCTTAATACACTTTGACTCCTTTTAATTCGCTTTGTCATCCTTCTTAATTTCATTGCCTCCAATTCGCCTGAGTGGTCCCGTAAACGTTTTGGTACCTTTCGTGTCGTCGACATGTTTTCGCTCAAGGACTTTGAAGGTCGACTGAACGATGAGACATATAAAGCTTTGTTCTTAATAAAGAACGAGCGTCGAGACAGCAGAAAAGCGTGCGGCGATTTGGCGGCGTAAAAGAAATCGGGAGCGAGGCGACTATGCAAGGTCATTCCGGCCTCCTTATCTTTTAACAGTCGGGGTAACAGTGTACGCGAATCTTCTAGATGAGCGGAGAAGCTATATCTTCTCGATCATACGCGCGGCAATACAAATATATTGGAAGTTACTGCGTGTCCAAACATTCGAAACGGCGTAATCGCCAAGACAGCAAGCTTGCATCCGTTTCCCGAATATAAACACTTACGCGGGGCAAAGAGAAGTGATGCTACGAATGCTCGAAAATTTGTGCAACGCTGGTTTCCTTGCACAACCAATAGTTTGGCCTGCGTGAAACTCCGATTCACCATAGGATACAGAAAGTGTTTACATTTGTTTCCTTTTATACGGAACGTACTATCGCGGACAATATGAGCTGAAACAGCGCTCTGGCAGGCGCACGGTACTGCCTGCGCCGCCTGTCGCCTTGCTCCGCTCCGCACACACGGCGCACCCTGAGGCCGAGATGAATTAACACTTGCGCTCACTGCGCCACTGCGCTCTTCCGGCCGTCTGCTAGCGAGACGACGTGTGCGACAGCGGCCGTGTGGGTGGTAGGGCGGCAGGGAGAAGGGAGGGGGGGGAGGGGCAGAAGATTACACTTGTCGTTCCTTTTTTGCAATTGATCTACTTCATTCTATCGTCTAGAGTCACGTAGAAAAAACTCTGACTGGTGAAGAAAAAATGTTGAAGTATCTTAAATTGCAGCTGCGATCTATCGTTTTTTGGAAGTCACGTCAAAAGACGTTGTGAGTTGTATCTTTTTATTTTTTATAAAGTGCACGCATCATAAAGTAGGACAGTGTAAAATATAGGCCAAAATTTGTATGAGGAATTAGGCCGGCTCCAAGGTATTTACTTTTAATATTTTTTTTGTTGTGCACAGCTCTATAAAAAAGATACAACGGTAACCATAGCATGTTACTGCGGAGGTTTTGTAACCTTGATTGGCATGAAAGGGTTCAAAAATATTATTTCTTTGTTACTGGGCCCACGTGTTTGTTCCAAACATAACAAGCGCTGACAGGACACCAGTGTTTTATTTACAAATTCTCTAGTCTTAATAAAGTGCAACAAACGTGTCATACATTTTCCAGGAGAAAGGAGCTTGAAAGTTCATCGAAAAAATATTCGCAGGGACATTTTGCAGATATCACAAAAAATGATAATACTGTATCTGCGTTTGTGGAAATTCAACTGCAGGTATACAAGAAGATCGGAATCAAGGATGCACCACTCAAACGTATGCGCTGGTCAACGGCGTCAAACGTGTGTGTCGCAATCGTAGCAGCAAGCTTTGTTCTGATCGGCAGAGGTCCGGTTCAGGGGGTCCTGAGGCGCAGTAAAACTTACGAAAGAACTTAACACCACGTCCACGGCTCTCATCCGTGTCTGGTAGGGAACCGTAGAGCGCGGCCCAGAAGTCTGGCTCGGCCTGAAGCATCTCTCATTCATCTCTCACTGCTTCCCACAATTCAACGCTAGTGGGACGGTGGAGGGGACGCGTGACATGGCTACTTCGATGCGACTCCAATCGTGTTCGATGATATTCACATCGGCTCCTTTTGGGGGCCAAGGCAGCTCCGTCAGGCGAGCGGTCCTCGAGGAGATACGAGCGCGACAACACATTTTCCACTTCGGCGCTTTCTTCAAATGCACTGAAATGTATGATAGCTGCAAACGAAGAACATTGGGCTGCACGGCACTGGGCATCGCGATGCTGGTTCCCTCGGTAAACATTTCCTCTAGCAGACGGCAACAAGAGCAGAGAGAGGCGGCAGCGGAGCGCAAGCGATAATTTA
Source organism: Ixodes ricinus (assembly GCA_037355805.1). Classification (NCBI taxonomy): domain Eukaryota; kingdom Metazoa; phylum Arthropoda; class Arachnida; order Ixodida; family Ixodidae; genus Ixodes; species Ixodes ricinus. Next base: position 85,638 of record JAZHYW010003906.1, on the reverse strand, counting down.
TCTCGCCCCAGCGTGCGCCGTGGTTTGCTGAGCTGATGCTACATAAGGTGCCGCAGGTGAAGCGGCGCATCCGGCACAGGCCGGAGCGCCGCTTCAACTCATACTGTCACGAATGACAAAAATATGAGGCGACGAAAACTGAAACAAAACTAAACGCTTACTGGGGCAAACTTGAGCCTCAAATGGCATAAGCGAAACAGAAGATAACAATAAAGGCCATCGCGGGCGTCTATGAGCGGATTGAAGGCGAACTTGAAAGCCGAAAAAAGGGGTTAAACGAACAGGTGTCGTAGCGAGCGACAATGTCGACAAAGGGGTAAAACGCGGCAGCTAGCGTGCGACTGATCTCGGCTTGCAACGCGTGAGCTCCTTAGCGTACACGAGTGGGCTTCCGGAACAATTGGCGTAGAAGGCAGGAAGGCAGCAGAACATTCGAGCGCTCCCGAGTTGCGCAACACGGTTCTCGGGAATTTACCGAAACATTATATTACAGTAAAGCCGACGACAGTGAGTCCCCGCGTCCAGGCAACGAACCCTGGCTTTTGCGTGGAGAGTGAAACGCGAATAAACTTCAGGCCTTGAGCGCCACGCCCATTTGAGCCAGCTGCGCGTGCGGCATTATGCACAACCCTTAGAAAAAGCGCATCGTCCTGATGCAGTACAAAACGAAAACACGAATCTAAAATAAAAGGGCCGCAGATTCGCGAGCCACAGTTCAGCCCGTCTACTCATTTTGACAACAGTCCAAAGTTCTATCGTTCGCATTACGGTTGGCCGGACGACGTGCACCACCTCCGATCGCATGGTTGGCGCCTTGCAGATGGGCCCGTTCCGTTGGGAAGAGCTTCGTAATCCAGATCGCCGACGGCGGATGATCTTGTCGGCGCTTTCGGTATCGGTGTCCACAACCATACCCGGTCACCGGGTTGGAAGTGGACGTCTCGGCGTCGAAAGTTATAACGGGGTGCGTCGACTCGTTGTTAGTCTTGAACCGTGATTGTTCTCAATCGACGAGCCCCCTCGACGTGTTGAGGGATCAATTGAACGTCACCGTTTCCTTTCGTGCATCGTGGTAACCGTCCGGCCATGTACCAGTTGGAACGGCGTCGCTGGCTCCCTTGGTTACTTGAACCGCTTTCTTGTACGCAAACGTACAGCAAAACGTCGTCCCATGTGTTGTGCTCTACGTTGACGTACACGAAGATCATGTTGAGCCACTCCGTTAGCCTCGTTGGTTTCGTGGATGATAGGCGGTGGTCTGCCGGGAAGAACTCCTTTAGTCAGCTGTACCATGAATTATGTCCTTCGATCAGCACTTTAGGAGCGCCGTGTCGAGGAGAATGAACTCGACGAAAAACTTGGGGACTTCCACCGCTATTACCGATGGAAGGGCTTTCGTCTTTGCGTATCGTGTAAGATAGTCGGTCGCGACAATAATCCCCCGGTTTCCTTGCAGTCGATGTCGGGAACGACCCAAGTAATTTCATTCTGACCTGCTGGATAGGCGTAGTCGGAGCAGAAATCGGCAGCAGGCGTCCTTCCTGCTGGCTTCGTCGCAAGCTTCTTACGTCGTTGGCTCTCATGGCACGAACGTGTGTACAGATGGACGGTTTTCAGGAGTCTCAGCCAGTAGTACTTGCCACGAATTCGGGCGACCGTCCTGTTGTAGCTTAGGTGTATAGCCGTCGGGTCGTCGTGGCACGCCTGAGAGACTTCTCGCCGGGTGGCAGGAACAACCAGCAGCCAGGGCAGTATTGCTGGTTCCGAAGTAATCCTGGAGAACACTCCTCTCCGCAGAACAAAGCTTGACAAGTCTCGAGGCAAAACTCGCGGACCTGAACTTCCTTGACCTTCGAGGTGGTCGATCACGGCGCGAAGTTCCGGGTTGTCTCTTTGAAAAGCTCCCATGGCGGGATCTGTGACTGCGCCGAGAAAACAGGCGTCATTGTCAGCGTCCGTGGCGTCGGGGAGAATCGACTGGGGCCCTAGATAAAGAGTCGGCGTCGGAATGCCTGACGCCAGACTCATGGACAATGGTTACGTCGAATTCTCGCAGTCGAAGACTCCAGCGAGCGAGGAGCGCCTTGCTGGGTTGTTGAGGTCGGCGAGCCAACAGAGAGCGTGGCGGTCCGTGACAACGCAGAACGGAATCCCGTACAAGTACGGGCGCTAGTTGTTTAAAGCCCAGAGAGACCAAGGCATTCATTGTCGATCATTGATTAATCTTGCTCCGTCTTGTAACGTGCATGAGCTTGCGTAAGCGATCACCCTCTTTGGACGAGCCCTGCGTCAGGTTCGGTGTTGCCGGCGTCCGTGTGAACTTTCGTTTCCGCTGATGGACGGAAGTGCCTGAGAACAGGGTGCGACTGGGGTCTTTCCTCATTTTCGTTGAACGGTTGTTCCTGCTCCTGTCTCACTGGAAGCTCGCGTTGTCCTTCGTCAGATGCGTGAGCGGTGCAGAAATTTTGGCGAAATCGCGCAAGAAACGCCTCTATTAAGCGCACAGCCCAAAAATGTTTCCTACGGCTTTCTTGTATGATGGTTTCGGAAATTAGGCGACAGCGGGGGCTTTTCAGGGTCAGGACTTTCACCTTGAGCATACACAACATGGCCACATAATTTGAGCTTGCCGTGAGTGAACTGACACTTTGACGGCTTTAGTGTCAGTCCAGCATTCTGGATAGCCCGTAGCACAGCTGAGAGACGTCTCAAATGCTCGTAAAAGTCGCTTTCGAATACCAAGACGTCGTCGAGGTCGACATGACAGCTTTGCCATTGCAAGTCTCAAAGGACGGTGTCCATTACGAGCTGAAAGATCGCCGGGGCTGTGCACAGTCCGAACGGCATAACTTTAAATTCGTACAATCCGTCCGGCGTGACAAAGAAAGTCTTCTCACAATCCTGTCTCGTCGATTTCGATCTGCCAGTACCCACTCTTCAGGTCCATCGACGAAAAGAAACGGGCGTTGCGCAGCTTTTCCTAAGTGTCGTCGATCGTGGCAGCGGGTATACGTACTCTTTTGTTACGAGCGTTCAGTCGACGATAGTTCACGCAGAACCATAGAATCCCGTCCATCCTTTTCACGAGGACTACCGGTAAAGCCCACAGACTGCTTGAAGACTGCCTGATGTCTTCAAGCATTTCTTGAACACTATTCCTGGATGACTTCTCTCTTTACAGAGGAAAGATACGGCGACTGATGTACAGGAATCGTGGCGTTATAAGCAACACTTCGATGTTTAGCAACTGCTGTTTGGCATACTTTTGACGACGTGGAGAAGAATTTATTGAACTCGGCGAAAAGGTCACTGACTTGTCGTCGTTGTGGGGTAGGCACGCTTGGATCGATGTCGAACTGCGAAGGCAGCGTTGTCTCATTTGGCCGTAAAGAGAGGTTCTCTGATATTCCGGCGACTAAGGCTGAGTTCGCGGGTTCCTCGGCGTGACCCACGGCGGTGCCTTTCGTAAGGCGCTGAGCCTCCTGTCGGAAGTTCTTTACGAGTGCAACAGTGTGCATGTCCTGGAGCTCCGTGATGCCTATTACGATGCCAGTCCTCTTCCAAGAAGCAGTATGAAGCTACCTACCGTAGAGCTTCTCTGCAGATGCCTTTTTCGGTCCCGAAAGGCACAAGTACTCTTGATCGTGGTACCAAGTTCATGTGGTCAGAGGGTACACGCACTGTAACTGACGTGTATGCCATAGTTTTCTGATCCTCGCGTCATTACGACAGGGTTTCGCAGATCGAAAATTTCCGCGTTCAAGCAGATCGGAAATGTATTCTGATCTGCTGCAACGGCTTGGACGGGGAGCAACCGGATCAAGAAATCCTGACGGCTTGGTTTTGGTTTCTTCCGTCGCTGACACCCGTGGCATAATCGAGTGTAGAGATTAACGGTCTTCGGTAGCCTTGGCCAGTAGTATTTTTCCGAATCCTCGAAGAGCGGCCTGCTGTAGTCAAAATGCTCAGCCATTGGGTCGTCCTTGCAGGCTGGGATATTCTCCTCTAAAGTCGGCAGGGACTGCCAGTAGCCATGGCGAGCTGTTGTCTCGGAAGTTCTCCTTGTTAAGTACACCTTGTCGAATGACGAAGGTCGGCAGGGCTCTCGAGAAGACACGGAGGGTAGTACCCCCTCGTCTCTTCTAGGTGCTCAATTAGCGTGACAACGCGGAATGGGCTCCCGTATATCCCCGGCCAAACTTGGCGATTGACAAGACGACCGCTAGACATTCTTTTTAGTCGCGAAGTAATTTCTTTACGGTTTGAACAGTGTCCAACTTGCTTAGGCGATTACCCGCTCGGTGCCATCTTGCACTCGAACCGGTACCACGCTGAAGTACTGCGTCACTTGCATCTGTATGAATCTTGGTTTCAGCGTATTGATTGAAGTGTCCAAAGAAAGGAGGATTCTAGAATATAGCTTCAGCTTGTCATATGCGTGCTGCTGCGCGTCAGCCCATCTGAACTTCTCGGCTTCCTTCGTGAGTTTTGTAAGCGGTGCGGAAATCCTTGCGGAAAGCCAACTTTTTTCTAAGGTATCTTGGCATGTAATTACGGTAGGTTATAGAGAATGTCACGTTAAATGAATGAAAGATTTAAGTTAGTTTTATGCAGCACTACATTTGAGAACCGGCTTTTCCAACAATCATGTATTTCTCATAGTGAAGCTTACAACGATGTATTCATACGACGAAGATTTTTTCCACAGAAAGAAGCAAACGTCATTCAGTTTTGGGGTTACGTGCGCCGCTTCACTGATGCTTGCTAATCCTTGTGCTCCACCGAAAGTGAAGGATTCCCCATCGCTCCAGCAAACAAAAAAAGATGGCTTTTAACGATAAGTTCGATGGCCTCTACAAAAAGCATGTGGGAAGCTCATAGTCTATGCGTTCTTACACCAACAAAGTAACAGTTGACAGTATTTGATTGCTCTTGTAGTCTACTCACTTGTCAAAGATTTTCTCCAGGTAGAGGAATACACGTCACAGTGTTTTGAGGTTACGTGGATCACGTTACCGTTGCTTTCTAATCTGCGTACTCTGCAGGGAGCCGAGGGCAATATGTTCCGCTCCTACAGATTTCCTAGAGCAGGTGCTGCCCACTGCGGTATTTTTTTATTTTGACGATGTTAGGCAAAAGTGAACGTCAGCTCATCGATCCAGGTAACGTCATATTTTCAAACAGTTGCGCTCTATCCCAAACGCTAGCGTCGCATTCTCACGAATTTCGAGCTTTCTGCCATCCACAGTTTATATACTCGAGCTGAATAACAAGATTTTTTTCCGGGAACCCCCTCTACTTTGATATGCATCTTTCAACGATTATTTTGGCCTAGCGTACCGCGCTGCGAACGCCTGTGGTTTTAGCCGGCATTGAGCATTGCGAAAGACGATTTTGGGCGACGGCTTTCAACGGCATTTCCCCACGAAACGACAATAGGGCCTTTGGACAAACCGTTACCGTGTTCGGCGTACCGAACTACGGAATCTTTGAAGCATTATTTTAAGCATGCGCCCCGCGATAACGGTATTACTCGCGCACGTGCTTAAAAGCCTACTTCAAAGCTTCGGCGGTGAGGTACGCGGAACACTGTAACGGTTCGCTAAAAAGCCCCTGATGACAGATAGCTATACCGTGTGACTGTGACGCTTCGTTATACGCCATAGGCATGAACACCATAGGCGTGGCAGCCGTCACTTCGACTGAGCCACCTTCTGGAGCCTGCTGCCTTGACCGATGTCAACGACTGCACCCCAGAATGTTAGAGTTTACCTTCTGAGACCTTCATCTAACAAAGGGCATGGCTACCGCGGTTCTCTGGCTGCACCATGGTTTTCTTCCACCCTTTTCTCTCGCTCGCTCTTTTCCTTTCACACTTTTGCAATATTTCTTTTTTATATTTGTATGTAAGTTATGTATGTTATTCAGCACGTATAGTTCCAAGCCAGTCAACTTGCCTCGAGTCTCGTGCTGGACGTGCTCACGCGCCCAAACAAGGCAAGAAAAAAACGCCTCGTTCACTTGTTCTGATTATATGTTTCGGCGTAACGCGAACATCTGGAACTATTTCTGGCCATCTTACAGGTAATGTTTCTAATTATTAGACCATTTATGAACCTGCTCTCCTTGAACCTGTTCTCGTTGTTCGGCATGTGCTGATGTGTTCTAGGAAGAACAATATATCTCTGAAGCTCGTTCTCGACCCGACCAGACTCTGTGCCCGATCCAGCTTTTCGATATAAACATCTAGGTTATCTTTCTTTGCTTTAGAACAATCCTTCATATCAAGTTCATCTATGGGTAAGTTTGTTTACCAACAAAAGTACCGCCCCCCAAAAAAAACATAAATAAATATATATATCTGTTTTTCTTTGAGATCGAATTGTTTGTTGCAGAACTCGAAATAACGAATAAAGCGCTCCGCAACGAATGTAGTGCTCCGCAACAGTTACCTGGGACGTCCCCATCGGTGTCCTTGGGGCCTTCATACCGACGTTATTACATTAGGTCAGTTACGGAACTGCTAATAGACGCTGCTTGCACGAGCACTAACACCCCTCTCACTGCGTGGTTCGCATCCGTACACTCGACGCGCTAGACGACTGCTATGGGAACTGTAGTGTATTTAATGCAATACGTGCTTTTTGAATCACATCGTATAGATGGTATCTCACCGTAGTCTATAAAAATGCAGTTTTTATTTAAAAAAGTGTTTGCTTCAAACAATGGGAGACAAATTCAAGTGAGTGAAGACAGGAGGGGAAGGAACAAGGGGAGTTCTACAACTAACGTAAAATAGTAACGCTGCTTCATATGCACTTTACTTAGGGTCTGATATGACATCCAGCCATTTCTTTCCGGAGGGTTGTATTATTTATTTTTGTTGTTGTTCTGAAGCTCGTTAGCCACTGCCTTGCCGCACGTGCTATTACCGTTTAATGTTCCAGCGAATATGTTTTCGGCGAATATTTCTTTTTCTATCCGCGGCGTGCTTTCGAGCATGGCTAATTAAAGATTCTTCATGATTTAAAAGTAGAACAAGGTGCGTCTTTGCATAAGGTACGTTCAACGTGCAGCCCATGGGAAGATCATGGTGGCAAAACGCAGTGCAGCTGGATTCAGACGCCATGCTCTCCTCAGAAGCGGCGCGCGGCACTTGTCTCGAGCATTTTCACAGCAATGAATTGCTGCCCTTTTTCCAGGATGAAGGGGCTTTACAGCTTATATGCTCCATCTCACAAATGTCTGCAGTAAAGTCAAAGGCGAAGCCCCTGAACCTAGTTCAGCAGAATGATTTTGTTTGTAGGGGAACCGCGCATAGAAAGAACTTTCTAAAGGCACGCGCTCGTGCCCATATATTTGCTTACACTGCAGATATTTGTGAGATGGCTCTCACAAAGGATATGATCGTCCGAAACATGACAGTAAGGCACCCTACGGCAGCCAGTGCATGAGGTCGTACCCTCTGCAGAACGTAATTCGCACCACATTATGTGTTTCTCTTGGCGGAAACAAGTGGGAGCGATCAAAATTGATCACTACAGCACGGGGCGGCGATGTCACGTGCAAGCCATCTTGGCTTTGTTTCAAATCTAACCCAAAGGAATCCTAGTTACTCCGGTGGGTCGTGTTACGCGACAACACAAATTAAAAGTGCTGAACATGTGTAGGTTTGGAACGACAAGGTACAGACCCTGTACCTTGAAGTATGATAGAGCAAATTTTGGAACACCGCCATTGTCACGAACGACGAGACGACGAAACGAAGAATAACCGAGGAAACAACACGTTTCATTAAGCGAACCTGTGCCAAAAAGAAAAAGGAAACAGAATAGGTAACAACGAAGTGTCGCGTGAGTCGAAGTCGAAGCAGGATCGAGGTAGCGGGCGTGGAAGCAGGATCGAACGCTGGGGCGAGACTGACTGCGGCTCACCACGAAGCACACTCTTAGAAAAAAGGGTCAGTATAGTCCTCCCTAAAGGGAGGAACGCTCTTGACACATATGTTCCTTCAGAAATGGAGGAACTTTCGTCCCCAAAGCAGGGGAGCAAAAGTTCCTCCGTCGCCTGCATCTCATTATGGCGGCCACGAATCGAGCAAATCGAGCTCAATAAGGCTTAACGAGAACACGAAGTCTATTGTACGGAGCGAGAGGAGCAGCAAATAAAAACGTAACACGAGCTTTCCGCGAACTGTATTTATTTCCGAAGCCGGCTTCCCCTGCAGGTAAAGAAACTTACGTTTCGAAAGCATGCAGTCACTCAGTCGTCTCATCGTCAGCACTGCGATGTTAAACGGAGACAACCGGCACCCAGTTCGCGCACTTTGTCTTACCTTTGCTATTCCTCGAGCCACAATTCCTTCGTCAACCGTTGCGTCAACCGCACATCACGAAGGAGTGGTAAACCATTCGCCCGCAAAACCAAAATCCGCTCTCAAAAAAGCAAATCCGAAGCAGCCTCTTGGCTCGTTTCAGCACGGTAACAGGAAATTATGGCGTAGCCGCGTAGCGTAAAAAAGGAGGTTAAATCGCTTGCCACCAGATGGCAGAATCAAGCAGATTGATCGCCAGTAGCTAGGCTAGGTGGCGCTAGTTACAACCCAATTCATGTTCTACAAAAAAATATTTTATATTCTGTCGCCACCATTGAGCTTCGGGACTCTTTCTTTCACACAGGTAGACATATTACGCGTTCTACGGTACAAGCATCAGCTGAACATACATAGAGCGCATACACATACACACAAACATCAATGCAACAGCATACAAACAACAATACAACAGCACACTAACCCGATCACTACTCCCGAGCTCTGCGTTTCCGTCTTTTATAGTGGTCGTTCTGAACGTACGGAATTTTTCGGTGACTCTTTAAGCAATAAAAAATATTCCCAGCATGTTGGTTTTTTTCCAGCAATGTCATACATCTGAGAGTATTTTTAATGGCTCAGGGGATGAATCTCTTATTAAAAAGAAAACGCTCGATAATGCCGTAATTATTTGAAAGCCAATAAATCGAGCCGCTCCAATGCGGTTCCAAGCCTGGGTTTGTTTCCCCGCACGGCACTTCCGAGCCAGTATTTCTATTGTAGTGTTTGTTTTACTATTTGTGCTGTTCGCGCACGGCTGCAATTGCCGTCTAGAATTAATCTGTGTAGAGCGGATATTCACTCAGCTGGAAGTGATGCTTCACGGGCAGAGAGATCGCTTTTCGATCAACTTGAATGCAGTCGAAGCCGCGACTTGCGGCAGGTGTTAAGTGTACGGAGCTACCCCGTGGCGAGCTCGAAAACGTCTAGCGCTCATCCCAGCGCGCCACTTGGAGGGCAGTTTCTCCAGGAACCGTAGTATATTTAAATAGCAAAATAAAGGATAACTTTTTTTTTCGATTTTATGTTTTTTTATGCTAAAATTTCATTGTAAATATAGTACTTTCCGTCATTATTTCGTACTGTTCAGTATTTTCACCAGAGCGCAATCGCTCTCGGGGACCGACAGTCACATTGGCCACTGTACGATAGGAGCTTACCGTTCAGACCAGCGTTCCAACATGATTATCCGCACGTCGATCGACTGCACCTAATTTCTCAAGTGGTCTTAAACTCTTTAATGTAAAGGGGAATGTCAACCTGCGACACCCCGCCCCCTCCGATCACGGCCCAACCAGCGGCATCAATGCCCGACAGTTTACGTCATCTCATCTTGTTGTTACACCACTGATACGCGAACACACGGTCACATCGGCGATAATTCCAGTCTTCTCTTCACTACGCACAACACTGCCATCACGATGTTGCTGCTACGTTGCCGACACGCAGAAATACAGAACCACGTTGAACGCCGGTTGGCACTCGGCACGGGAAAACAGAACCGAACTCAGCACGGAAGGCACCCAGGCAGCCGGCAGGAAAACCTGCCTGCCTTGGACACAGTTACTGCGATTTCCATAACGTCGAAAACGTCGATACAGATCCGCGTGGTTCCGCTACTGTAGTTCCGCTTTAGTTCCGCGTACCTCCCGCAATCCAGAGACGGCCATCTTATCCAGTGTACGTAGCGCTGCTGGCACTGCTCCGGAACTTCGCTGTTTCTAGCGGCTTCATTTGTTCGTTTGAAAAAAAATAGTGATAAAAACGTCAATGCAACCGAAATGTTCTGCACGCTTGGACTAGAAGACGGTATTAACGGCGGCCTTCGCTGCCGCTGAAGCTCAATGAACTCAACAACATTTATTAAACAACGTGCGCGACGTGCTCGAAAAACGAAACCGAAAGAAGATGCCTCCCTTCTTCTCGAGTCCGCTTGGGGGCGCGTCAGTAGAAGGGAGGAAGACGCGCCGTTGCTGCCTTTTACCTCCATTTTTCTTAGAGTGCAGGGTCAGGGCCCAGCGGTCGAGGCGGCCGAGGCAGCCGAGTTACGAAATGTGGCCGAAGAGACCGAGGCCCGAAGCCCGCCACTATCGCAGCTGATCGCAGCCGCCCAGTGTACGTAGCAGTGTCGGCATCGTTTCGAAGCTTAGCGGTTTATGACGGATGTGTTTTAACTCTTTCTTTGTGAATGCCGAAAACGCCGCGGCAAAAGAAACGACTGAAGGACCGACCTCGTCGTCTTGGCCCCTGCGTAAACGGCTTAGATCCAACCTGGGTGCCCAAATCTTGTTTATCAAACAGCGCGCTGATGAAGCTTGTAGCAATGATATTTGTATAGTTTTCCTTGGCGTCGGTGGATAATAAGGACTTTAATTTTCCTTTTATCGGTCTGGGTTTGTTTATGCCTGTTTTGGTAAATAAAAAGATTAAAAAAATTAACGAAAAAAAAAACAAAAAAAACACCGCTCCTTCCAGGGATCGAACCTTCGACCACTTGGTCAGCAGCGCGATGTTCTACCCCTGCGCCAACTCAACAGGGAGGAACTCGACCTCCTCCTTTCATCCAAACTTCTGTTCCTCCCTTCTCTGGGCAACTTGACTACAACAAGGAGGAACAGTCGCCGTTGCTACCTTTCTCCTCCTTTTTTTCTTAGAGTGCACCTTTATACCCGCCTGTGTCTATGGAAAGTTCGGAATAGAAAGTTCGTCGCGTACAACACTCGTAACTCGAACAATGGAGAAGCTTTTTGAACTTACGAAAGCGCCAAGTAGAAAAAAAAATATTCCGCTCCCTGAAATCGAAATTGGATGCTCTGCGCGACAGCCAAGCACGCAAACAAGACGGCCACGCACGCGCTGGGTCGGCGACGCGTGTGGCCATATATTGGTTGAGAAGAGACATATTTCGGTTGAGGCTTGCCGAATCAACGTCTCAGCTAGAGATGTTGTTCTTAGCTTAGACCAGGCTCGTTTGATTTACATTCAACTTGTGCAGAGGTGCGGAATAGTGTAGGGCAGTGTACTTCCGGTATGTATCTTGAAATAGGACCAGAAGCACACCGCACTACACTTCTCTTAGCCGTTGGAGGAGATGCGGGCACATCGACCGTTTGCACTGTTTGAAACAAAGGTTTCGCTTGTCGAGTTGTTTAGTGGACCCATGGGTGGAAAATTCAATTTCCCGGGAAGGGGTAGGGGACGGGAGGGGGGGGGGGGGGGTAGGCAAATAACCCCCCCCCTTCGAAGAAGGCAAAACCAAACTACAAATACGATTTCGTCTAACAAACAATTTATTTGAAATAACAAATTTTGCAGTGCAACATGGTAAAGAGGAGTCAAGTTTTAGACACATGAGCACCCGAAGAAATATACGAGTATATTCAGCCGAGTTTTGTCATCTTGTAAAATTCTATCGCGAATAGTAGTCTGCTTTTTACTCCGTCCTAGTACTAAGTAGCAATAACTATCGCATGTTTGTAATATTGCTGGACCAGTCTTGACATGCATCATGCAGGAGTCACTGTACTCCTACTTGTCTCGAAATTTAAGGGGACGAAGGAAAATTGAGAATTGACGACAGAAAGACGAAAACAAGTATGAAGTTATTTAGTTTAAATGAAACAGATATAAAAAAGAACACACGAGGCTTGCTAAATTCTGGCTTGGCTATCCCATAGCCAAAAACGAAAAGTAAATACGTCCTTTTTTGCCCTCCTCATGACCCCTTCCTAATGTTGAGAAAACAGCCAAGTAGAGATCTACAGTGGAGCCAGGCTGGCGCTCGGTAACCCGTCCAGGGGTGCTATCCTGGTCGCAAACACGTACCTTTCGAGTTGTGACGTATCGAGAAAGAAGGGGCAGAGCCTCGAACTAGTATAATTCTTGTTTGGGGCTCCGCCCCAACGTTCGGGTTCACGCACGCGGTCAGCTGAAATTTAGCGATCGCCCTACGTCGCGATGCCGTGTCAATGACCGAAATCCCCGCATGTCCACTACAGAGATCCCCGCATGTCCACGACAGAAATCCCCACGACAGAAATCTCCGCATTTTCCCCCGTTATATTTGTTATCTTCTTTTATTCCTTCGGGAGTTAGAACGAGCGAATAACTGAGAAAAGGATACCTTCCGGAAAATAGAAGAAAACAGAGAAAATTAATATTATATTTTTATAAAATACGAAAGATTATTTCAGTGATTATGATGTAAAGTAAATTTAGCTAAGATAACTCAACTTGTTTTCTCACAGTCTTTCGCTACGGTCTTTCAATAGAAACATGGGGAAAACCGCGGTAACGACTTTGTGGTGTTAGTGTCTCATTTGCGTCGTTACTTTCCCTGTTTCTGCACGATACGGATCGTATTACGAGAAGAAAATATTATGTGAAGGTACGCTGCGACACCGATCATCCTTTCTGAAGCCTCCGTGAACATAAGCTGCAATTAAAGTTTCCTGTTTGCCCGTGAAGAAGACTCCAAATGGATACAGAGCTGACGACAACTCTTTGATAATATACGACAAGTCATGAGATTAGGGAGTTTTCGTAGACCGCGTTTCCCCTCCGCTAAGCATTCCAAACCGAAGAAGCGGCTACTGCGCCTGCGCGCCCATGGCCTCGACTGTAGAATTCCGGGTAGCGTAGCGGGCTGCGGAGGGCTTAGCGGAGGGGGAAACGCGGTCTACGAAAACTCCCTATTGACGCAGAGTGCACCTGTTGTGAATATACTGTGGATGATGCAGGAAAGTTTCTTCGGACAGTTTTAATAATGCTTTGCTCCCTTTGCTCACTGCAATGATTACGACGGTAGTCCCTATGCTCTTTGCTTTCGGCACTAAAGAAATGGACGCGACCGTATAATCTCGGGCAGTCTTTTCTTACTTACTTTTTTATTTGCAGAAAAGTTCGTGTAAAAAAAAACAACGTTTTTTTACGTTTTTACACGTCCCTACATGGGTACTTTGCTATCCCAACGGCTTCATTGCGCGTGACGATTCAACGCTCTTTGCCATGGAAACGTTCGTGAAACTAGAAAGCCTCTGTTTGCCGCTAACAGTCGTTTTTTGAGTTCGGGCTGGGACGACAAAATGACGTAAGAACAAGAATGCACGATGGTATTTGCATTGTTTTAACTCAACAATCGTACCCTTGGCGTGATAAACTCGAAAGAACATGGCCGCGATGCTCGTCGGATCGACCGCTGCTGGGGTTTGACATGCGATCGGTAACTTGATCACCGCGCACACGAATGCTTTCATGCTGTTGGATGAGCCCATTCGGTGGCAGGACCTGATTGAAGAGCACGGTGAGCTGGCGTTCAACGTCTCCGGTAGAACACTTGGCGAGATGCAAGACTTGGCTTCCATTTGTGCCGGTGTTATGAAGCTTGAAAGTGGTGGTGTTGTTGTGGCTCGTAACGGCAGCCTCGTTGAGATTATGAAGACGGTAATAGACTCAGCGTTGCTATGCGTTAAGATTCAAAACCTCGCCTTGTCACAAAGTGACCAACGCGTCTGCGAGCACGGAGGCAGCAGCCAACGGTCTGAGAAAGAATTGTGCCGCCGCCACGACCGCCAGTGATCGCCCCAACGGCAAGAAAACAAACGACAAGCTCATTAGGGAGTTTTCGTAGACCGCCTTTCCCCTCCGCTAAGCCCTCCGCAACGAAGAAGCCCCTACTGCGCCTGCGCGCCGATGGCCGTGGCTGTAGAGTTCCTGGTATCGCAGCGGATTGCGGAGAGCGTTGCGAGACGGCACAAACCATCTACGAAAACTCCCTATTGAGGTTTGTGTAGTGCTGAATCCTGATTTATTGGACGACAAGGGTTAATTATGTAAAACGCAATGTAAGTTCGCCAGCGTTTTGCAAAACTAACGCGTTTAGTTTAAAATTTAATTTGCGTAATTTGTTAACACCTTGAAAGTTTGACGGGGACTACGTTGTGAACGGAGCCTTCATACAAGTGCTGTCTGAAGTGTGTGCTTTGCCTGCATGCATATAAAGAGAGAAACACTGCCTGTATGGGGCATAAAATAAAATAAATTTCGCTTATCCTAATAATGTTTACTGTCTATTGAGTGCTGTTGATTGTAGTGGCGTAGCTAGGAACTTTTGAGGTGGTGAGGGGGAGGGGGTTGAGGTGGCTGGGATGTTCATTACTTGGGGCGGGGGGGTGTCAAAATTTGTGTGTATAATCTAGGGCCTGCCGGATTTGGGGAGGGGGGCGAAGCCCCAGAGGCCTCCCCTCGCCCCCCCCCGCCCTCTGGTTTCGCCACTGGATGAAACCATATGGGGAGCATCCTACATTCACAGGCTGTCATAAGCATGTGCAAAGCCACTGGACTCGTACCACAATGGCGAGATAGTTGCTGACATTCTTCACCTTACGTAGCAGTTCTTTCTTTAGTACATATTCTCGCTTTTCGTTCACACATCTACTCTGCTTCAGCTTGTCGTTTATGTTTGATGGTGATAAGTCATCAGTGCGTATTTGCTCAGCATCACAGGCAAATTTCGAAAATCCAAATAACACAACTCTATCATTTCAATGAGTTAGTGCCACTTTTGAAACAACAATTTATTTAATTGGTATCCTAACCTTTACATTAAACATACGTGTGCTGAATTTAGGAGAATGTTATCTTTTTTTTTCTTGGTCAACGGGGAATATTGATGGCGGCGAAGATCTCCACCGAGGAGGCGAGCGGGGACGTCTTCCGCGTGAACAAGGACCAGAACATCATGGTGGTGAGCACACCAGTGCTCGAAAACGCTCAGAGGTACAGGGGGATTGTGGAAATCTTGCTGGACGGCAAGAGGTTCGGGGTGGCAGCGTACGCGACGCCACCGGAAAACACCGCCAAGGGGGTCATCCACGGAATACCGGAGGAAGACACGGAAGAAGACATCAACGGCAACCTGATTGGAGCCAGGAATCCCTCGATCCTCCAGGCGCGGCGCATGGGACGCTCCGGCTCCGTGGTCATCGTGTTCGAGGGGAAGAAGGTCCCGTACTTTGTCCGGTATGGGGCCACCGAGAAGAAATGCTTCCTGCACAAAAAAAAGATAGAGTGCTGCGGGCAGTGCGGTCGCGTCGGACACCGCACTGACGTATGTCCGAGGCCGGAGGAGAGAAGGTGCAAGGGCTGCTGGACGCTGAACCCACCGGCGGAACATGCGTGCACGCCGGCGTGCAGGGTATGCGGCAAGGCGCACCCCACGGGTGACCAAAAGTGCAAAAAGAAGTTCAAAACGCCGTACATCGTACTGCAGAGAAGCTGGGAAAAGAAACGGAACAAGCAGGGCCTCCTGAAGCAGGGAGAGGAGAACTTTCCCAAGTTGCTAGGGGACGCCTCCCGCTCGCGATCGAGGAGCCGTGCCGAGGGACGGAGATCCAGGTCGACATCGAGGACGGGCGGAAGACAGCAGTCAGGATCCAGAAGTGGTGGAGAACGCCACGTGAGCTGGGCGGAGATGGTCTCCCGTAAGGCTCCACAGAACAAGGCCGGTAACGCGTTCGCAGAAACGAGCCAGGCGAACGAGCTGGCAGAGATTAAGGCTTTGCTGAAGCAGGCCTTAGAAGAAAACAGAGCGCTTCGCGAGGAGTTAAACAGGCTTAAGGAGGGGACGCGTGAAAGAGTAGAGGTTGTGCATGCACCGGAGGAGACGATCTCTGCGGAGTCTGACGGTGGTGAGTCGGCGTCACCGCCACTGAAGCGGAGGGCGCGGGTCATGGCGCGACCGAGAAGAGAGGCGCGCGAGGCAAAACCCGTTAGCGGGGACCAAGAGACCTTCGTGACGAAAAACATGTTGGAGAGCGCGATCACAGGATGCATGGAGAGGATGATGACCGCGTTGCAGAGCCGCGCCTCGAGACTGGCACAAGGCACGCCGAACCCGTTCGACGCCTGGGCGCACTACACCAGAGTCACAGGGAACATCACACGACCAGAGACTGAGGCTATGATCAACGATGATGGATCGGAGCCGTAGGAAGTATGTCATCTGGCAGTGGAACTGCCGCGGGTACGGAAGAAAGAGGGGCAATCTGCAGCAATACATCAATCATAAGGAAGAGAGGGATCGCCCGGACGTAGTGGCCCTACAAGAACCACAAAGACTAGCAAAATTATCTGGCTACAAGTCATACGGGAAGGACGCGCAGGACAAGACACTGGTCACGACGATGGTGAAGAGGAACATCCCGGTCATAGAGCACGAAACCGGGGTATCCACGGTTGATCACGTCCTGATCGAAATCATATCGCACGAGAAGAAAGACAGGCGCAGCATCTTCGTCTTGAACGTTTACAGCAGCCCCTCGAAGAGGCACAAATTCGCCTCCCTTTTCAAGGCGACCATGAACATCGCCAAAGGACAGACACTTCTTGTCGTGGGGGACTTCAACGCCCCACACCCGGATTGGGGGTATCAAGTGGAAAGAATCAAAGGGAGGAACCTGTGGAACGACTCGCACGAGTACGGCCTCTCTCTCATCACCGATCCAGACCAGCCGACGCGGCGGGGTAACCACAGAAATCAAGACACGACCCCAGATCTCACTTTCGTAAAAGGCACCGAAGACGCTCTTTGGTCCAACACGTGGAACGATCTCGGGAGCGACCATTTCGTCCTCTGCATCACGACTGCAGCTGGACCGGCAAAGCCGAAAGGCAAGCGGTGCAAGATCACGGAATGGGACGCGTTCTGGGAAATACTCGAGGAATACGGAACCGAAGACATCGTAAATATCGAAGAGTGGTCGGAAAGCCTTAGAGCAGCAGCCGAGCGGGCGACCAAGGTCGTTCCCGAAGAGGCAAACGTGACAGTGGCGGACAGCCGACTGCTACACCTCTGGGAGGCAAAGGCGAAGCTGGAGCAGAGACTGCGAACCCAGAAGGGAAACAGGAGCCTGCGCAGAAGAATAGCTCAACTCAGCAGGACCATAGAGGCGCATGCTAACCAAGTCACGTCGCAGCAGTGGGAGGACACGTGCGACGGCTTCGACGGGCAGCCGAACGTGCCTAGGACGTGGAACATCTTGCGCCACCTGCTCGACCTGCAGGGTAACAAGACCGCGCAGAGAAACAAGTTGTGCGAAATCATCAGGAGACACGAAGGGGGAGAGGCGGATTTGGTAGAAGACGTCCGGAAGCGATACATCGGCGACTACCCAAGAAGACAGCTAACAACCTATCGTGGAGATGCGAACGCCCTCCTCGACGAAGACATCACAGTGTACGAAGTCGCAGACGTCATACGCGGCCTCAAGACCAAGTCGGCCCCCGGTCCCGATGGCGTCACGAACAAGATGCTTCGAAACCTGGACACGGAGGCGGTCGCAGCAGTAACGCGATTTCTGAACAAGTGCTGGCAGAATGGGAAAATACCCAGGCAGTGGAAAGCGGCGAAAGTGGTGATGATTCCCAAGCCGGGGAAGAGGTCCCAGCTCGAAGCGCTGCGCCCCATCTCCCTCACCTCGTGTGTGGGAAAACTGATGGAGCACGTTATCCTAAACAGACTGAACAACTACATGGAACGAAAACAGCTCTTCCCACACACCATGATCGGATTTCGACCACATCTATCAACGCAAGACATCATGCTCCTGCTCAAGCATCAGATCATAGACGGTGAGCAGAGCTCGCGCCTAGACACGAGAGCGATACTCGGGCTCGACATAACCAAGGCCTTTGATAACGTCAAGCACGACGCCGTTCTCGAGAACCTGGAAATGCTCGGAGTGGGCGCTCGCACGCACGACTACATTCAGGATTTTCTCAATGACAGAACGGCGCAAATCTCGATCGGAGGCGCCACGTCAGACGACATCATGCTAGGAGGAAGAGGGACGCCCCAGGGCTCGGTCCTTTCACCGTACCTCTTCAACGTCGCCATGATCGGACTTCCAGAGAAGCTAGAAGCGATCGGCGGATTACACCACGGCATTTACGCTGACGATATCACGCTCTGGGTGACCGGCGGCAGCGACGGTTTCATACAAGACACGCTGCAAGAAGCGATTCGGGCGGTGGAAAGTTACGTCGAGCCAAGAGGCCTTGCCTGCTCCCCGCAGAAGTCCGAACTCCTCCTCCTCAAGCCGGTCCGTGCCCGCCAGCTACCGTCGGACATCGAGCTGTACGTCCAGGGTAACAGAATCCCCACGGTCAGGAGCATACGAGTCCTAGGCCTTAGGATACAAGCCGACGGAAACAACTCCGAAACGATAGCGTCGCTTAAAGCAACTGCGTACCAAATTACGCGCCTCATCTCCCGAATCGCCGGTAGAAACTATGGCATGAAGGAGAAGAACCTCGTGCGCCTGGTACGCGCTTTCGTCGTCAGTAGGCTGCGCCTGGTACGCGCTTTCGCGTCGGGCTGGCGACGTCCTCCTTTCCTAAGACTGGGCCTCACGGAAACGAACAAGCTCAACTGTCTCATCAGAAAGTCCTATAAGAGAGCACTCGGCATCCCGGACACCACCTCGAACGAGAAGCTCGCGGCTTTAGGTCTGCACAACACGGTAGAGGAGATCATAGAAGCTCAGCGTGTTTCGCAGCTGGAGAGGCTGACGAAGAGTGCCACGGGCCGCCACATCTTGGCCAGCCTTGGAATCCACTACGAGAGGCAAACGGGGGAGAAGGCCGACGTCCCTAGGCGGGTCAGGAAGCCCTCGTCATACCAAACATCCCAAAGCACATGCACCCGACGCATCACGCGGAACGCAGAGCGGCGCGAGTCAAGGCGCTGCAGAAACGGCTAAGCATCGCGGAGGGCGTCCTCTATACGGACGCTGCTAGAGCCGGCGGGGGCGCCATGGTCGCAACAGCGGTCAACCAACAAGGAGAAGTGATCTCGAGCTGCAGTATCAAGACGTCGGAACCGGAAGTCGCGGAGGAGGTGGCCATCGCCCTTGCGATCCGAGTCCGGGGGCACGCATCGTCGTCAGCGACTCGCAGCAAGCCATCCGGCAGTTCGCCAAAGGAAGAATCTCTACAGCCGCGCTCAAGGTCCTGGGCGACCCCGAGAAGACGTCAACGAGAGTACAGCTCATCTGGACACCGGCGCACTCGTCGCTCCCCGGCAACGAGAAGGCACACGGCGCGGCCCGAGAACTCGCTCACCGGGCCGGGGAACCGCTGGACCCTTCTCTGGCCTTTTTTCGGGGGTGACAGGCTGGTCACATTCAGGGACATTCTCGATCACTACACTGGCGAGAGGTTACGCTATCCACCCGCGCACCCCTCGCTGGACAAGAGGACGTCGGTGGCATGGCGCCGCCTCCAGACGGGCTCTTTCCCGAGCCCCTCCTTACTCAATAAATGGTACCCCGACAAGTGCAAGCCAAACTGCAAGCTCTGCGGCGGCCACGCCAACCTCCGACACATGGTGTAGGAGTGCAGCAGGATCGACCGCAAGTCCCACCCCCTATTGGAGAAGATCGACAATCAGGAGACCTGGGAAACCCTACTCCTCTGCTCCGACCCCTTGGTGCAACCATCCACAAGATTGCACTAGCTACATTCCTTGTCTACAGTGGGTAACAACGTTACCATATTCTGCAGACTAAACTCCTGCTGTCTAAAACAACTACCGATTCACTTTAGGACACACCTGTTTGTAGTTCATTGCAGGGCATCGAACAGTGTTTCTTATGACTTCCGATGACTGACATGCAATTCCAGAGGCTTGGCGTGGAAAGGTAAAATATCTAATTGATACAATAAAATGCCATCAACAACCCATCCAGCTTTTATTGCGTGATTGACAGTAGCTACAAACCGCTGTTGTTTTAACGTCAACTTACCACCATGTTGTTAAAGGCAAAGTGGTGTTTGCGGCAAAGAGTTGGAGTCCTTCAAAACGGTGACGGTCTCCTTCAGACCGATGGTGATGGTGATGAAGGTTCAGTAAGATTCGAGGTTCAGTCAACGCACCCCACTACGTCGGTGTGCTTGTCATGGTGGCGACGAAAGCCTTCTTTCACACATGCCTCAGCTGCCTCGGTCCGGGATTTTGCCGACCCAGCCGTCTCTTCCCAGCCGGTTGACAGCGACACACGCGACGGCCGTCACGGCTCCGATCACCATCCACTGGGCATTAGCTATGTGATCATCGGTGGCAACCGAGCCCTTGTAGCTCCCCGTTGTGAAAAGTCTCCAGTGCGATTCTACTAGTAGCTGCTGCTCGATGGTCATCATCTCTCATCGTCGCCGTCTCTCGTCGCGCAGCTGTCACACTGCGATCGCATGGTGCGTTTCAACAAGCGGTATTGTCTTCACAAATAGTCGTGCATCGCGAAGCCAACCGGGTGCTCGCAGAAAATCCGTCCTTGTACGCGTTGGACGAGCCATCATTGCGCAACAAGCATCGCCACCATTTTCTACGCTCTATATAATCCTGCCCACAGCGTGTTCCCCTTCATGCAATAGAAACAGAAGTTAAAAGCACGAGCAGATCACCCCGAACGATGTTTGCACGAACGTGGGCTTGCACTGCGCAAGCGCGCATGCTCGACAGGGACGTTGAAAGCCCGGAGCACGTTCTCGTAGCTCCTACACCCGCACTAGCTCCATTCATAGTGAAACAGCCTTGTGTCGTCGTTTCCTTACTTGTCCTTGTTTTTTCGGCGCTTGTTTTTCCCATAATGAACCAACTGGCCCAACTCACCATTTTGTTGCAGCGAGTAGGGTGTGTGAAGTAAAACCACAGTTAATCTAGGGACGCGACTTCCGCTATGTGCTACGTAGCTCGGATGTGGTCATACGTCAATTTGTCGTCACGGTCCGAACTCGAAGAGCGAGAGTTAGTGCAAACAGTTGCTTTCGTGTCTCGCGAACGTTCCAATGGGAACCGCGTGGAATTATCACGCGCGCTGTGACCAATAGGAGCGCGTGGTTTGTAGTGGGAGGAGTTTTCGAGAAACAGGAACGTGACGTTTGTGACCAGAATAGCAGCCCAGGTGCGTCTGAGTCCAGTGTCGTCGGCCGCTGAAGCCTCTTCGACTTCTCAGTCGCATCTGGGGCGCCTTCGTGTTTTTCCGCATGTGGCCTCCAAAGACAAAGAATACATTGCCCACAACCCGTAGGTATTCTATTTCTTTTTCATGCTCGTCTTTTTTTTTTTTTTTTTTTTGACGAGCCGCGGGGTGCATTGTTCAAGGCGGCTTTGTCCCCACTTTCGTCGAAAAAGTCATTTCGTTGCTGTATTTTGTAACAGTCACCGGACTGCTGCTTTTTTTTTTTTCATCAGACTCTTTGTCTTGCGTTTGCTGTCTTTGCTTCCGACACCACAAAATACCCTCTTTAAAGACCGCGTTATCGCCTTTCTGCCATCACATGGTCACCTCCACTGAGAAAGCTAGTACTGCGTCAGCGTTTAGCATGAGCTCGGCACACCGGGTATTGAAAACGAGTTCTGCGTGAGCGTTCGGCGAGTAGTCGGATCCAGTCACGTGCTTTGCGCCCAACAAATGGCGGTTATCAATGTTGCGCGATTGACTTTCGAAATGGTGTTTACTCCGCCCATTTCGTTGGGAAAGAGTGCCGCAACGATCCACGTCGTCGAGGAAGTCTATTCCTAGGTATTCTCTCAACGTCTGCAAGCTTGTTTTCTTTTTAGAGCGCAGCTCTTCGGCGCCCGTTTCCGGCTTGAGCGGCGTCGCCGTCGCCGTCGCCGTCGGCGTCGATGTCGGCGTCGGCGCAACCTGGTGGTGAAATATGAGTAATTCCTCCGCTAATTTGAGCGGAAAATTTCCCGCAAAATTTACTGGAAACTTTTCCCTGCCCAATTGAGCGTAAAGAATTTCCCCATTAAATTTAGCGGAAAAAAATTCCCCGCCAGATTTAGTGGACAAGGTTCCGCGCCAAATTTATGCGAAAAATTTCCCTGCCAAAGTTAGCGGAATAAATTGCCCGCTAAATTTCGCAGAAAACGTTTCCCACCAAATATAGCCGAATAATTTCCCCGCCAAATTTACCGGAAAAAAAAAACTTCCGCTCTGTTTAGCGGGAACATTTTCCTCTAAATGGGACGAAATGAGGAGGGCATAGCCTCCTCTTCATGCCTTCCCCTCCTCCTCCTCAAGAGCTGAGCACCTAATTTTGCGTTACAGGAGATTGGAACCGCCTTTCTTTTTTTTTATTGCAATTTCGTCTTATTAAAATTAGTTTCACAGAATTTCTCGTTATTAGTGTTTCCGACGTGTTCGCAGTTTATTTTTCTCGTTGCTATCTGTTCTGACTGATGGGCGACACACGTCGAAATACGCGTGGACTTGCCGCGGCGCACATATGAGGCAAGTGAACTGGGCGTCCCCCAAAATATATACAGGTCTTTTTTTTTTTTTGTAAATTTGAACAGCAAGGTTTTTCTCCACCCGAGATTAGCCCTAGCGGTCCGAACTAGATGCCAAAGTTTCAGAACCGATCGTTATTTTATCAAAACGTTATAAGTGTTTTTTTTTAAATTTTCAATAGGAAAATGGGGCTCATTTTTGCCCGTTTTCGGTAACTGTCGCCGTAGGACCTCCATGTATTAGAAGGTCCATCGGCAGCCTTTTTCTCATTAAAATTTTAAACAAATCGCGTTTAGCGTTTGTATACGAACAGGAACGACGTTTACAACTCCCTGTAATGCCGAATTAGAGCCCAGCTCTTGAGGAAGAGGGCGAAAGGGTACGGAGGAGACAACATGCCCCTCCTATGCTCTCTGCTCCCTCCTCAACTACTCCTCCCATGCTCCTCGCCTCCTACCCCTCTTTTTCCTTCCATCATCCTCCTCCTTTCTCGTTCTCCTCCCCTTCAAATACCAAAAAGGTGTTTACACCTTACGATTCTTTTACGCAGCGGATATGGACTTTTCGGGTCGGCCGGAGCGGGTCATGTGAATTTCTGTGACGTCGCCGCGTCGTCTGCTGCATAATGCATCTCAGAGAATTAAAACAAAAATCCTTACGTGGCACAAAGTTTGGCGAAAATTATTCTAAAGTGTCCATCTATTATGCCAAAAACTGGTGTCGTTCCATACGTCCCCACAGTATTGAAGAAACAATGATTTCCTCACGTTCCACATGCATTTCTGACCGGAGTTGGAACCTCCGGCATTCGCCGCTAATTGCCGACAGATGGCGTTCTAGATTGCGCAACTCTCCTCAGAAGGAGCTAGTATAGTGCTCCATACTAGGCTACACCACGTTGGAGCCTCCGCTGCGCAGTGACTACCGAAGCGCTCCTGTCGGCGGTCGTTAGTGTCACAATGCAGTACTTCGCTGTACCTCTCCCAGACGGCGGCGCCATGCTTGTCAAGAATATTCTCGTTGGCGCCGAATTTGACATTTCTTACAGTTAGTTAACTGTGGATCATGGCATAAAACACTTTCGTGTTAAAAACGCGCTCCGGCTGCCCGCTCCCCTTCGTCACAGCAAGGCTCCGTGGAGCGAGGTGGGATCACGATTTAATAACGTTGTAAGCTACCATGCTACTTCCTGTTCTGTCGCCATCACGCGATACTTTAGTCCCATTGAAATTGGAACAGTAGTGATCGCGCTCCGAGGAGCAACGACAACGAAACTGTCTTGTAAAAGCGGGACTGCAAGCAATACGCATAACGACTTCGTTGATTTTATAATTTATTTTAATGTATTTCAGTTTTAGTACGTGTAGGTCTGTGCAGGTCACTGCAGCTTCTATCTATGATGAATAAGGGGGAAAAATCAGCACATTCTTTCTTCTTGCTTCAAAACACACACACACGTCACTGAAACTAGTGCTCAATGTACTTACTTCGTCTTCTCAGAAATATTTTAATGCGAATAGCATTCTTTGGATACTTCACGCACTTTTCGTCTATGTATCTATCTATCTATCTATCTATCTATTATCTATCTGGCTATCTAACCTCTTACGCCGCGGGTCGATAAATAAATAAAAAAGACCGGCGCCGGCGGGATTCGAACCGTTGACCCTTTGATCAGCAGGCAGGCAGACGCGCTAACCACAGAGCTATGAAGGCAGTTTTTTTTTCTTTATTGCAGAGCTATGAAGGCAGTCATTCAACGCACTCTAAACACTTGTTTATATCTTTACCATCGCGCGCGTTCCATGCACGAGGGCTCATTCCGCCCTCGTGAGGTTTAGCACGGCCCCTAGCTCACCCTCTCCCGCGTTCGGGAGAGGGTGATGTAGCGGCCGTGGTCAGCCTCACGAGAGCGGAATGAGCCCTCGTGCATGGAACGCGTGCGCACCGGTAGCTGTGACAGCGCAGTAAAGCGCGTCCTATGGTAAAGATATAAAACCGTTTAGAGTACCGTTGGTTGAGACTAGCTGAGACGCCAGAAAGTCTGGTCGGTACCATTTTGAGTGTTTGTGCGTATGGCGCGTGCTTTGCTCGCCTTCCTAAGTGACACAAACGCACGTGCTGGGCTGCGGAGATCGTGCGCAGGGCTGTGAAAGTGTCAACAAATTTAGAATCGCCTCAAGAGTGGGCTGGCGTATCTAGAGTGTGCCGGCCACCTGACGAACGCGCATAACTCCGCACCGTTCGATGCTATTCGCATTAACGTAGATAATCATTCCCAAAGGATGGCTTCTGCTGATTTTTATTTTCGGTTTCTTTCGAGTAGGTTGAGCATTTGTATTTCTTAATAGAAGCCGCTGAAGAAAGGTGCCTAGACAGTCACGTTCCTCAATCAAGTGGGACATGCGGTGGGACCGACTCATGGTAAGCGATGGCGAGTCAGACTTTGTTATGAGACCAAGAGGACTGAAAATTAAATGCCGTGACATATATATGCATATATATATATATATATATTCATTGACTCCAGAAACTTCGGCCATTACTACAGACACGGAAGATGGGAAGGAGAGTGAATCAGCGGCTGTCAATGTCCTCTCGGAGCTTCTGCCATGCTCGACGGACTGTTCTATTGGTAAGATACCACGTTAATAACCTAGAACAGCGTTTTATCACCGAAGTAGAACACTGGCTCAACCTTCTCTTCCGTTTTCTGTTGTAGAACCACAGGAGACAAAAGCATCACACACTGTGCGTCGAGCTACAGAGACGGAAAGAGCACCGACATACTCCGAGACATCTATACAAAGCGGCAACCAAAACTCTGATAGAGATATGCCGTGTTTGCGAGCTGTGCCTAGGAAAAGCTACAAATTTCCGAAGAACAAAGACGGTCGCTCATGTCACCACGAGTGGTTTGAGAGGTTTCCATGGCTGTCTTACGACTTTGAGCATGATGTAGTTTTCTGCCACGAGTGCCGTGAGGTTTTAAGTAATGAAGTTGGAGATAACACACGAGCTATGGAGTTCTCGTTTATGAAGACGGACTTTAACAACTGGAAGAAAGGTGCCGAGAGGCTGCAACGCCATGAGAAAAGCAAATTTCATGTAGATGCTCTAAACCGTAGCCTCTCCAGAGCAACAGGAATTCGCGTTGCGCAGCTTCTATCTACGCAGAACCAGAAGCAGCAGAAAGAATCTATGATGGCGCTGCGCGTCATAGTCAGCTCTATCCGTTATTTCTGTCGCTCAGGTCAAGCGTTACAGGGGCACACAAAAGAGGACGGCAACTTCATAGATCTTC
Source organism: Ixodes ricinus (assembly GCA_037355805.1). Lineage (NCBI taxonomy): Eukaryota > Metazoa > Arthropoda > Arachnida > Ixodida > Ixodidae > Ixodes > Ixodes ricinus. Next base: position 59,669 of record JAZHYW010003906.1, on the reverse strand, counting down.
TAGAAGAGCGATCGAACGACGTGCCAGCACGTAAAGTACGGCTTACGAGGAGAGACAAATGGCTGAGCACTGATGTGCAAAACGAAATAATACAGATCATGGCACACAATGTACAGCGCAGCATCGTGAAGGACGTAGAGGTCGAGCCCGTTCTTTGGTATCATTGCTGATGGGACTACAGATATCACAGGACAAGAGCAGTTTACATTATGTGTGCGATGGGTAGACCGCTTGACTCTCAGTGCACGAGAAGCGTTCGTCGGGCTCTACAACGCACCAGACAGTACGGCCGACACACTCTACAAAGTCCTGAAAGATATGATTTTAAGAATCGGTCTTGAATTTCAGAACTTGCGCGGACATTGTTTCGATGGAGCTGCTAATATGTCCGGACGTTTGTCCGGAGTACAAAAAAATTTGCGACGCTGAGCCCAGATCCCTTTATGTTCACTGCAGTAACCATTCCTTGGACTTAGTCTTGCAGGAAGCCAGCAAAAGTTGCGACGTAATAAACGACGCCCTAAGCATCGTGAAAGACATCTCCAATTTAATATTGGATTCACATAAGAGGCGGAGCGTGTTCGTTAGTGTTGACAGCCCTCCGTGTCATGAAATACCTGAGCGTGTTGACTCGAGCCCGAGAAGTCTGCTGCCTCTTTGCCCAACCAGGTGGACGGTCAGGGTACAATCACTGAGGAGGTTTCGCGAAAACTATAGCAGAATTCAAGAAACTCTGAATGAGTTAACGCAGACACCGCGCTCAACGACGGAAAGTTGCAGGGCTGCCTTACAAGGATATTCAAAATCCATGAAAAAATTCGAGACGCTATTCGGAATTAATATTTCAATAGCGCTGTTTGGCCCATGTGAAGAAGTTGCAAAGGCGCTGCAACGCCCAGCTCTCCGCGCGGCTGACGCAAAGGAAGCTGCCGAGGCATTGGGTGAAGCGATCTCCCGCCTACGCTCAGAACCGGCCTTTGACGAACTGTGGCAAAAAACTCAGTCAACTGCCACGCAGATAGGATTGAAAGAGCCTCAGGTGACAAGGCCTACAAGACCACCAAAAAGGCTCGAGCTCACAGAGAAGCCTTCTAAACCTGCTGCACTTGACCCCAAGACAAGAATGAGGAAGGAGTTTTTCGCGGCCATTGACCAGATAACGTGTGAAATCCACCGTCGGTTTAAGCAGCCCGGTATGGATAAGCTGGTTAATCTTGAGCTGACGTTGACAAATGCTGCCAGGGGCAAGAGTATACACCAGATGAGTTGCGAAAGAATTTAGGTAGACACGTTGATGATTTTGTGCTATCTCGACTTTCAGCACAGTTTATGCTCTTGCCATCTCTTCTGTCCGATGTGGACACAGTAACAGTAGAAAGCATCATAGATGTCCTACAGAAAAAGTCGGAGGGGGTGCGGGAAATATTTGATGAAATTATTAAGTACCTCCAGCATTTACTGTCCATTCCTGCATCCGTAGCCTCAGGCGAGCGGTCATTCAGTGCTTTACGTCGAATTAGAACGTACCTCCGCAGCCGTATGACACAAAGCAGACTAACGCATCTTTTACTCTTGCATGTCCACAAGGGCAGGACCGCGGAACTGGTGCTAGACGAAATAATCAACGAGTTTGTTAACAGGACAACTGAACGGGCAGCCACGTTTGGTTTGACATGATGGCGCACCGTCCAGTATATAATAAAAAAATTATTGTGTATGACCCAAGTAGAAGGAAAAGTGCGGGTTTTTAATTTTGTGCATCGTGTTTAATATGGTTTATATGTGTATATTGTATGTATGTATGTATGTATGTGCATCAGTAGTTTGTCACATGTATTCTTTGTTTGGAAGCCTTGTTAACCCGTTTCGTTTAAAGTTGTCATTCATTGTTTCTCCAATAATGTGTGTTCTCACTAATAAATATCCGAAGATTCTATCAGACTGCAGCCTTCATTTTTCTGCACTGCGCTTTTTTCAGTGGTCGTTGTAGTTCCCCCCCCCTCTCTCTGTCTCTCTCTCTCTCTCTCTGTATATATATATATATATAAATATATATAAAGAGAGTGAGAGAGAGAAAGAGTAATAAAGGTGATCTACACGACGCATCATGAGCCCCCAGACGTCAGCCCCACACATTAGACATACTTCCGGAGCCCCTGAAGGTTACTTTACATTGAGCCTATGTCTAGCCACTGGTTACAGTATTGTCAGATTGTTTTTAACGCGAGCGATGTTCTAAAATTTTTTTCAAAAGTCTGGGATGCAGACGATACGGAGGCCAGTGGCGTTGTTTCTGTCTGCGGCGCTCCTGAAGCGATACGCGACCGATATATCAGGGCACCTTTGACCAGGCTAAATGGCGCACTACTGTTTGCGAAGGGACAGTGTTTGTTTCGACCACTATGTTCTACCACTGGCATTGAGAGAAACAAGACAAATGACGAAAACAACAATGGACAAGTAGCTTGTCAACACACTATACCTTCTCTGCTCCGCACGACGTAGCATTCCGACAAACAGCCACGCCACCCGCGCCTGTCTGTCCCCTGCAAAAGAGACGGTCGCTTCCTGCTGCTTGGCTCTAGTCTAGCATTCCCGTTATGTGAGCACCAGTTCGATGCTCTGCTGCGCAAGTGGCGCATGTACAGTTACTCTATACCCACCATATTGAAAAATATACTTTTCTTCTCTTATGTGTTATAAGACCCGACAAGAACTTTAACTTCGTTCAGGCTTTATAACTTCAAGACGTTCAGGCTTTAGCACTTTAGATTTCAGATTGTAGCACTTTAGTCTTCAGCCCTTCAGCACTTCGGACTTTATTTTTTCAGCCTACTAACTCCTTAGCACACATACTTTAGGAAAACAACTTTCTAAAAAATCGCGACAGACAAAAATGTCTGCAAATAGTTTAAACCAACCCACGCGCTAGCAGCTGCAGAAAAAAAAGCGATCAGACTAAATAGGAACAACTAAGTTTTTTATGGCAAAATAATATATTTCGTGGCTCTCATAAAGCCGCTGGGTACAATTATTGACGCGTACGGTAGTTTAACTAAAACAACCGAGCAGGCGGACCTCCCTCTGAGCGGAACTTGACGCCGGCCTCGGAGGCCCGAAACACAGAATAGCCCGGACGACAGCCACACGGCTTGTGGATGGGTGCCTCAAAGAGCGCTTCGTGGTAATGGGCACGATGCTACATACGGGTGCGACGACCCCGACGCAAGCACAGCCACAGGAAAAGCAGTGTCGACAGGCTTCGGAGCACGAGCAGCTTAGCGCCTCTTCTTTGCACCCTCGACGATGGCCGAGCTACCGGCACTGCGCCGGCCTTTTTTCCATGGCTGAAGCAGTGTCCGTCCGGGCGCCTGATAATCCTGAGCGACTCGAAGGCGGCACAGACCCCGATCGGAAACGTGGATTGTGCACCACCGCTCGTCAGAAAGGTGTCGGACGGAGCGATCATGTTGCAGTGCTAAGAATGGAGATTGGCCTTCCAGTGGCTGCCTGCACACTAAGGTAATAGAGGGAATATGGAGGCGAATCGTTTGGCGGCTTCGGTCCAGGGCGATGACACTTACGCGACTTCTAGTCGTAGAAATGATTGTGCTTGTGTGCCTCTTTTTCGGCGTTGTTCGTTTTTTTAGACTGCAGGTTTTAGGCGCCCGTTTCCCGCTTGAGCGGCGTCGCCATCGGCGTCACCATGCGGTGCATTATGGGACGTTTCCCATGATGGCGTCACACGTGACGTCACGTGCGACGTCACGAGTGTCACCGGTGACGTCACTCGTGACGTCACCGCGCGTTTTATTATGAGTAAATTTGCCCTCTAAATTTAGCAGAAAAATATTTCCCACTAAACGTAGCGGAAATGTTTTCCCGCTAAATTTAGCGTAGAATTTTCCACGCTAACTTTAGTTGCAAAAATTTCCCCGCTAAATAAGCGGAAAAAATTCCCCGCTACTTTAACGGAAAATTGTATCTGCTAAATTTATAAGGATAATTTCCCATTAAATGGGAGGCGAGCAGGAGAGGAGGAGGGGGTACAAATAAGGACTGGCATACTATCCTCTCAGTACCTTCCCCTCCTCCTCCTCAAAAGGTACTCTCTATTTCGGCGTTGCACGGAATTGTAAAGGTTTTCTTTTTTTTCCCCGTCGTCATTTCCGCGCTGAACTATGTTGGCCGCTTTTCTTTTTGTCAGTTTGCTGTTTCTATAGCGCAGCTCTTAGGCGCCTGTTTTCTGGTTTCGCGGCGTCGACATTGGCTTCGCCGTCGGCGTCGGCGTAACTGCGTAACAGAAAATTTAATTCCTGTTCAGTTCACTTGGGGTGAAATTTTCAACTAAATTAAGTGGGCAAACTGCCAGAAAGGGAGGGCATTGATGAGGAGGATGGGAGAATATGCAGGAGGAGGAGGGGAGGGTAGGTAGAAGGAGGAGGGGAAGGTATAGAGGAGCAGGAGGACAGGACGAGAGGGAGGAGGGGAGGGGAGGAGGATGAAGAAAGGAGGAGGTGGGGGAGAGGAGTGGGAAAGAAGAGAAGGGGAGGACGAGTAGCAGGGGAGGAGGAGGGGAGGGGGAGAGGGTATGGACTCGGAGGAGGAGATTGGGCATACCCTTCTCTCCGTACCCTCCCATCCTTCTCCTCAAGAGATTCGCTCTAATTTCGCGTTACAAAGGTTTGTAAACTGCTTTCATTTTTTTTCTGGTTTTTACTGCACGCACTGGCACGGAGGAGCAACGGCGGCCGTCCGTCTTTGGCTGAGCCAGCCGCCGTGGCGGCCGAGTCGCGACAGGGTTGCTGCTCGTGTTCGTGCCTGGTCTGCGGGACGAACGCCTATGCCCGCCTCGTGTATGTTAGTGTCTTGCGTTATCAGTGTCATATTGCCACGAGCGTCACCGAGCGATCGCGTGCATGGCCAAGTGGTTACCGTGCTTGGCTTTTGGGCAGAGTCCCCGGATTTATTCCTGGCAATGATGCGTATTTTATTTCTTTCTTCAATTTAGTGTTATCGTTAGTTCTAGAACGTTGTTGTCTGTTCCATTTACGAATGTTTCACGCCCCGAACTTTCTACGCCGAATATGCAGAAACCCACGCGGGAACATTAGTGACTCCGCATGCCAAGCAGAGTCAGTCTCGCCCAAGCGTTCAACCCTACTGTTTTGCCGCCATCGAAGCCTGCGACGCTAACCTTTTTTCTATTTTGTTTCGTTCACAAGTTCGCCTTTCAAACTTTTATTTTGCTTCACTCTTTATCGCCCCATAAATTGTCATTCGTGACATTGTGATGGAGGTTGAGGATACCACGCTCCATGCCAATGAGACGTACCTGGTCTATTAATAGTTGCCAATTGGAATCAAAGTCATTTTTAGTGATTTAAAGGCCGAGAAGTGACCCAGATCAATTACACTATGTGGTCGAGCACGGCTAGTACAGACAGTTAATAAATTAAGGCGTATCGACTTAAGTCTACGGACGAAAGAAGATTGATTTGAATTAAAAATACAGCACTCAGAATATTGAAGTGAAAACTGTTGTTGACATTGATGTTATTGAGAGACGTGGGTTATACAGTTACCTGTTCATATTTTTTTTCTCTTTTTTCTCAGAGAATGATCAAAACAAACAGGAGCATTTCCAAGCCTGCATTTCGAGAACAGGTGTGTTTAAATATTAATACTGAATAAAAAGTAGGCAGAACCGTCACCGACTCTAGGATCAGTGCAAATACATCAAGTTATGTTTTATTTTTCTAGGACAGACGTAAGTTGAAGCGATATCTTGTCTTAATTCAGAATCACGTTGGTACTCTTGTATTCACCCTGTTTCTTCTAAAATAGTTAATATAGAAGGGTATTCATAACAGTGAGGTCGATATTAGCCAGACAGGACTGTATTTAAATTCACCAGGTGATCATCTGATTCAATAATGATGTTGCCTGCGTTCAGGACGGTTCAACTATCATTATGTTGTCAACATTAAGTTTTAACCATGGCTCAAATGGTGTCTTCGGTATTTTTCCAGGCTTCTTCCTGTTTGGAGTGTTACTAGTCCCTTATGATAATATAAGCAAAATCGAGCGTGTTCATTTCTTATACATAGCGAGTTCTAACTGCTTTCGAGATTTCATTTTCAGCTCAAACAGGCAGAAGTAATTTAGAAGGCTTAATACCAATGCTAGATGATGTCTCTAAGATCACTTACTTCTGGTTGTAAAATCGCACTCCGGTAAGGCTGCCGCCAGTTTACGGTGCCAGAAAAAAAAGATTACAACACAGCACCGCGATCGCTGTAGCTCGAAATAACATATAAAGCGTGTTGCCGCGTACCCTAGTAAGAGATAGCTGACAGCGTCTCCACCGTGCAGAAGAGATAGTGATTGTAATATCCGCTTGAGGTTCAACTGGCGGTAGCGTCTATGGGGTCTCCGCTCTTAAGTTGGAGCAGACAGCAACCAGTCCACTTGCGCGATGCTCCTACGCATTATTACGAAAAGAAGCCCATACATTTTTTTATATATTCGCCGGATGAGAGCAGAACCAGCGTTTGTTATTTTAGTCTAACCGAATAATGCCTGATTTCATTAACGTCAACAAGGTCACAATTACTCTAGCTATTGTTTTGACCCATCAGTGAGAACATCTAACATCCCAGTTCTTGGGGTCCAGTCCTATCTTCATCAGCAGTTGTATAAAGACAAGCGGCCAACTAAAGAGGGATAACCGTGGAAAGAACGTTAGGCTTGTTTAAGGAGCACCAACATCTTGATGACGCTAATATTGATCTTCGGAAATTCATATAACGACGAAATTGACCCCCATATACAAGAGGGCTAACACGCTTAACATAGAAATGTTAAGGGTAACACTATAAAAACGTTTTTGTTTTATTGTTGTGCTCAATGTATGGTGCAAAGTGTGGTTTTTGATCTCCCCTATTTTAAAAGTTTTCAAGAATGCAGGTATGAGTTTTGAACGCAAGAACAAACGTTTTTTTGCCAATGTATGAGAAGCGTATTGAACAAAACGAATCCAAATCACATCAAATTTTGAAAAGCAAAGTTTTTTAGAAAATATTTGCATTGTTCTTGCAAAGCCTTCTGTCTGTTGCATTAACATAAATTATTTGACATCACATTTATGCATTGTTCGTATGAGTAAACCGAGATAACACAAGGGAACACTGGACTAGCATCACAACAAGACACACTAAACTAGGTAACGCCAGACCAGGAATCCTGATATAGACGCTTGGTGAAACATGAGTGAGAAATTTGGCCACCGTTATTAGCCGGCGCTGCGCTTGACTTCGGCGTCTACCAGTCACAGCAGTCGAATTCCTTACCAAAGTTTTCGCAAAATGTAAAGATTAGAACCCTTGGAGACGCAAGGATATGACCTTGCACGTAATTGTCACTCGTTTATAGGTGGAACATCGTTCCACGTAAAGTACACTCGTTTATAAATAGCGCATCGGTCTACACAAAAACCACACGTATATAACTAAAGCATCGTTCCACATAAAAGGTAATCGTTTATAGCCGGAACGTTGTCCCATTAGAGCGCCATAAATCATAACAAACATAGTTCCGTATATATTTCGGTTTATTTAGAACGCCGTTTCGCCTGACATAAATAAATATTTTGCGAAAAATTGCCCTTACTAAGTGAATCTTATGTGGAGCGAGATTAGGAGTGTAGGCTCGCTCTCCGCCCATGCCAGCACTCGTGCGGGCAACGACTGAGGGAAAATGTTCGAACGAGGCTCTTCCGTGGGGCTTGTCAACTGATGGATCTAAGAACATTGGTCCAGATCAACGTCGTTAGCTCTGTCCATTGACAAGCTCCACGGAAGACCGGCGTTGGAAATTTTCCTTTTCATGTTCCCTGCACTCGTGCAGGTATCGGGCGGAGAACGTGCTTCAGTGAGACCGGCGTCAACGCCTTTATGAGCAACGTAGATGGCTTTCGAACGACGGTAACTTTGCGGACTCTAGCCCGAATTCTGTGTTCACTGCAGAAGCCACAATACGATCTCTTTCAACCTCAAATATCGCGAATCTAACGTTCCACATGTTCCGCCGCCACCAACAAGCTAGCGCCCGGTTGCGCTCGCTACACTAGCAGCCCAAAGCCCCTCGATGCTTGTGTGTCTCTTGCAGATAGCGTCCCCATGCGTCAGTGCACGACAACTAGGAAACGTGTGACAATCAGACCATAATCCCTTAGTGCGATGCAACTGTTGACGAGCATTTGGCATATTTAATCGCTTATCCCTGCCATTGAAGCATGTTTTAGTTCCTATTAACGAGTCATTTACCACCCGTTGACCGCTTTAATGGCTTATACAATTCATTAACAAGACGTTTGTCGTCAGTCATTGAGGCCTTTAAGATCTGCTAAGACGACACCGCCGCTGTCGTCATCCCTCGTGACGTGACGCCCGCTGTGCATCCCGCGCCAGCGTACGGCACAGGTGGCGCAGCCGAGTTGCCGTCCGCGGGTGGGGCGGGAAGGGGGTGGGGCAACACTTGCGAAAAAAAATAGCCTAAGTTGTGAATTGTTCTGCGTCACTAAAGAAGGCCATCGTAGGCCACGGATTGGAGAGGAGTGCTGCGTCAGAGCTCGGCTGGAACACGTGTTCAATCAGTAAGAGCCCGATTCCCCGCCGAACGCTGACGCCATAGTCCTGAGCCATCTGGACTTTGGTGGCCTTCTTAGTGACGGAGGAAAGTACTCCTCCTCACTGTACTGCAACCTCGGCGGCCACACGATGTCATCTTGCTAGGCTGTGGATTGTGCGAACAGCGGTGCGAAAAGGACGACGCTTTTTAGAGTCCCGACTGAAAAAGAAAATCGTCAGCTCTGATGAGAATGGCTAAACCGGGTAGGAAAAAAGTTTCGGCTGCCCTCGAATTAAATGAGTTCATTTGATTTATATGTAAATGCACTAGGCGCGTACATAGCAGAACGTCTCATATTCCTACGTGCGCACGTGCGCTGTTGCAGGTAGTATACAAGGTTTATAAAATAAGTTCGAAGAAATTCAAGGTGCAGGATTGGCAAAACGATCGTTGAAGCTAGAAATATCAAGAAGTTCTTGTGTGAACGAGTTGTGACTACGTTGATTTGCCTAACTCGAGCGATACGGAGCATTTTAGTAGTGCATACACCAAGAATTGCGAGCCCTACGGGCCCTTCCCGCAGGGTCCGCAACGAAGCCCGCAGACCCCACATTGCGGGCACGCATTGCCCCGCAGGGCCCGCGACCAAACCCTAAGTCACTACCGATTCTAAGTTTAAAAGCAGTACTGCAGCCTGGAAATATTTATGAACTAGCGTGTGTGTGTGTGGAGGGGGGGGGGGAATAATGCGTGAAAGGCAAATAAAAATGTGATGTCCTCCTTGCGCCTTGATCGTTCTCGATCCCTGGTAAATCTGGATCTAACGTGAAACAAATGAGCGATCAGTTTTAATGATAACGTTTTTTCAAAGGCTTTGAGCATTAAATATCACAATATTACGTTAAGCAAATCTCAAGTACAATCGTCTTAACCTACCCTACTGAATTAACCGTATAAGACAACCCCAAAGGAAAAGTTTTTTTTTCATTCAACATATAAAATATGAAGAGAAAATCTTACATTATATTTTTCGTCACTTCAAACAACGCAAAAAAAAAAATTCCAGCAAAAAAAAAAATACGAATCGCGGCAAAGCACGATTTTTATTCCGCCAGTGAAAAGCCAACTAAGAGACATGTTTGGATCGCCAAAGCGAAGCTCGACCGCTATGAAAATATTATTAGGTAACGTTTCAACGAAACAATGCTTTAGAGTGAGCTCGAACATGCGGTAAAAGCTCGGATTCGCTAGCATAATGTTTGGAACAGGTCAATTTAGGGAAGGCCGTCCCGTAGAGGAAGAAGAGGCTACATTTTATGATGAGGTTAAAATTAAATTCATGAGCGTTGAACACGTCATGATGCAGGAACAAATCGAAATCCTTCAGGATTTATATAAATTAGCGGAGCACTTCATTTACGCCATAAAGAACTCCGACCAATCTATTCTCAAGCTTCCTCGGACAACAAGACGGCTTCGTTTTATCCCTATTTATAGTCGTCGAGTTCCAACTTCATCATATTCTATGTATGTTAACAAACCCTGAATTACTCTACATGCTTCCATTTGAAAACAAAAGATATAGCATTTTTAAGTGGTGCGTATTCCATGTCCCATTGTGATACCTTACAATTCTCCAGCAATTATATGTTCACGAACTGCGATATCATGAAAATACAGAAAGTCAGCACTATTTGTCTCGAACTGGTTGTCGAAAAAGGGAGTAACGTTCCATTTTTAGAAGGATTGTCCCTTGGAACAGCAACTATTGATTTTAGAAAATTCACGTAAGGTCTTCTCCCTGTAGTCTGGACCACAACTACTGTTCTGGAGAAACCCACTTGTTACTTTTTGTGTCGCAGTATTTGTTTCCAGTAGGAAGTGGGATGTTTTCCAAGATTTATCATAGGCTGTCGCCGGACTTTGCAAAAAGAGAGGCCCCATGCCTAGGTAGAAAACTCTAGAACACCAGCATAGTCCTAGCATATCGTGTCAGGCAGGCTCTTCGCTACGGGACGCCGTTAAAAAGGAAATCGGTTGGACCTATCGAAGCATGGAAGACGAACATCTGTAAATGTTCTCGGCTGGCGTGAACCAAATAAAAAAATGACCTCCGAACCTAGCTGAAATTGCGGACAGAACCAACAATCTAAAGGTAGCCTTTTCTGATATGTTGTTTGACGCGATATTTTTATAGTGCACGAATGATCTGGTTTGTGCACCATTGACGAATTAGATTTTTTTTCTCGCTACCGCATCCCTCGTTTTTCCCAAATCAATCTGAACTTCGCGAGGGTTTTTTGAGTTTTCGTCAAGGCAAAGCTTATGTTAGATATAAAATTTCACGTCCTCTCCGTGATTCTTCAATTTTACGATCTAAAATCTAGCTTCATCCACTTTGAAGTGAAAATGTTAAAGCCATTGGCGATTTCTGAAACACCGTTGCAACTGACGGAATGGTCACTCACGACAAAATGCAATTTATTAGGACTTTTAAAAATTCGCTCTTACAATACCTGCACCTTTATCTGAATTAAAGGCGGGTAAGTCAATTGAGAAAACTTTGAATGACGAAAATAATTCCTGGAAAAGGTGAGCGAGGGGGACAAAGAACGAACTCAAATCTCGAAACACAGCAAGGTGACTGGTGCGCGACCAAAAAATGCGCCTTGTCCTGGTATTTGACCAGACACTTTCCATTTCCAGTGGAGTGCTCTACCTACTGAGCGAACCAGGAGTTAGACGTCAGTAGAGAAAATTGTTTTAATCAGCGGCCACCAGCCTATTACAGAAAAGATTGAACGGCTTGCATTTTTAAGTGATTGATGCTAATTCTATTAAAAGAGATGTGCAAGCGATCTACACAAGAATTACGAAAAATAATCTCTGGAGAAAGGAAACAAGGAGGACGAAGGACAAACACAAATCTCCAACTACAGCTAGGTTACCAAGAAGTGTGAACGGCTTGCAGTTTTAAGTTATGATGGTAATACAATTAAATGCAAATGTGCAAGCGAGCTGGTGAAGAATGAGAGGTCCCTTGTTCGATACCAGTACTAGGCCGATTTTTTTGCTATAGCGCCAGTTACCTAGCTGTGTTTGGAGATTTGAGTTTGTCTTTGTCCTCCTTGTTCCCCCTCTTCAGGTATTATTTTCACCTATCTTGTTCAGCTCGCTTGCGCATTTCGATTTAGCTGTAATATCAATATAACCTTAAAAATGCAAGCCTTTCATCCTTTCTGGTGTTAGGCTGGTGGCAGCTGATAAAACCTGTTTTCCCTACTGACGTCCAACTCCTGGTTAGCTCAATTGGTAGAGCACTCCACTGAAAATCAAGAGGTCCCTAGTTTAAAACCTGGACCAAGTGGATTTTTCGGCCGCGCAACCATCACCTAGCTGTGTTTGGAATTGTGTGTTTTTATAATGTGTCCCTTGTTCCCCTTCTCCAGGCATTATTTTTGTCTTTCTTAGTCCTGTTCGCTTGCACGTTTGCAGTTAATTGTATTATCACCATAACCTTAAAAATGCAAGCCATTCACCCTTGTTGGTGCTAGTCTTTTGGCAGCTAATAAAAACTGTTTGCTCCACTGACGTCTAATTCCTGTATATCTCGGTTGGTAGAGGACTCCATTGGAATTGGAGAGGTACTTGTTTGATACCAGGACCAGGCGGATGTATTCGGTCGGGCACCGGTCTCTTTGATGGTTTCGGAGATTTGTGTTTCTCCTTTGCCCCAGATGTTCCCCTTTATGGGGATTATTTTTGTCGTGCTTGTCGAGCTCACTTGCTCATTTGCATTTAGTTGTATTATCATCCTAATGAAAACTACGCTTTTTGCTATTATCAAGATTTTGTGTTTGATAAAAATTAAACAAGTTGAGAGGATGCTCTTCTGCGATGATCTACGAAAAAAATATAGTCAATATGCCGGAGAGGATCGACATTACGGCAGAGGCCAGGGGTCTCGCCGGCGAGCTTATACTCGTTCGCCATTAGACACAATGTGGTGCCAGAATATGTCTGTGCTTTGTTCGGCACGACAAGACCATCCATGCGACATGCCACGAGGAACTGCAAGGATTCTACAGTCCAACATGGGTAACATGTACGGAACTATCAATACTGTATCATCGCTCTACCAGGCAGCGGTGTCCCCTACAATGGTGAAGGTCCCCGGTGCAGGACTCTCTTGACCGCAGCCAGTCAGATCCTGAGTTCTAATGGGGAAACTACACCCCTTACCTGAAAGTCTGCCTAATCAAAAACTCACAAGAAAGGCAAGTCAGGCGCTCTGCAGGAAGATGTTGCTCTTCCGTTCGGTATAAACGCAGTACTTGACAACAGGGCACATGTTTGCGCTCAACCAAAGCAGCAAGGCGTTCATATGGTGGCTAACATTCACGTGGTTGCAAGAAAAGCTCAAGAGGCAGAGAGACACAGGTGCATCAAGAAATGTATAGGAGTTACTCAAAAACCAGACCTTTAAGGCGCACGGAGAGTTCACGCATCCTGCATCGTTGATCATTTTCTACAAACTGTATTTTACATGATAATGTCGCATATGCAAGGATAATTTGTGACTTCATCCAAATGCATTAACTTTGTAAAAGCTCAAATGGCTGTTGAAACAATTTAGTCTGCCTCCTGGGGTATAATGCCAAAGCGATGAAGGCGCAGGCTCTCAAATTGTGACATCGGGTGAACTTAGACCAGTTAAAAAAAATCACATCCACAAATTTTGAGTAGTTTTAAATGCTTTTCACAGCGAAACGCACAAGGAAGGATGCTACTTCTGCGTGGTTGTAACTGATAAGAGATGAGGGCAGTGGGTAGTTTGTCAATATAATGAATGTAACCTGACCTCCCGTAAATTAAATGACGCGTTCTTGATACCTATTTCAAAGAAAGTAATGAAACATCCGACAGGAAAGGCAAAGTCAGTAAGGTTTAGATATTTCTAGACGTGGTGGCCTGTTCTAATTTGTCCCACATAAAGCATTGTCGAAGGCGGTGTATGGCTCATCGTGGCATATGGCAGTGTCGCTTTCTAAATTCTGAGTGGTATACCGGTAGTGTCTTTTCTAAAAGTCATGACATTTTATGTAACGTTCACAATGGTCATGTTCAACAGCCATTTCAATGTACAAAATCAAAGAATACGCATCGTTTCATGGGTGGCCCGAGTATTATTTGACATATTCTTTACCCAGTGTTACCACAATATAACTCGGAAACTTCTCACTAACCAGGTGTCATGTGTATTTAGGTATGTAGATGACTACCTAGTTCTCCTCTATTTATGACCTGACCAACTTCGTTCAACGATATTGAGCTGCATCCACATATTTTTTGCAAGAGAAGCTAAAAGTCGAAATTCACACATGGACTATACACTCAACAGGATTCAGTTCCGGGATTTTCAGCTTCTCATTGAAAATCCCCATTTATGTTGGACATGTTTACCACATTCTATGAAGCGACTTCTTTCGTTTGATTCGGCCCCTTCTTACATTATTAAAACAGGAATAGTGCAGCGCTACCCAAAACAACTTTGCAAAAGTCCTGCGAGCATAAAACTAAAAAACACTTTGAGGCACAGGTCAAACGACTAGAAGATTCTGGGTATCCCCCTTCTCCAGTGTTTAATGTATCAAAGTTCTTGGCAACACCAAATGCAAGAAGAAAGATATGTGCTGAAAAAAAAAAACCGGCAAGCAGGGTTCCAGGACATCCATAATATATCTCACAACCTGAATTGGTTAGCGTATATTTATGCAATACAGGTGTTACACTCAGCTCAAGACAAAACTCAAGAAGATGTGTTCAAAAATCAATACACCACAGCTATGTTCCAATCCATGCACCGCTTAATCTAAACACAGGTAGGTGCATTGCGACATTAACGTTGTCTACGAAGTAGCGGGCTCCTATGGAAAAGTGTAGGTAGCTCGAAGTGGCCGTTTTTTAAATGTGAGATTACCAGAACATGCCCACCTCTTCAATCACTTTGCCATCTATATCAGAGATTGTGCATGCGCCCCTGCGTTCTTTCAAACTCGAATCGCCAAGCGCTACAACAGCGAAAAAGGCCAGAGAGATTCGCAAACCCAAATATATTATGAATCAGGGAGAAAAGGGCAAAAGCGCACCTTCTGTGGCACTCTCTCAAAAGAGCAGCTGCATCTAGAATCTGTTTGAAATCAAGCGGTTCATTATAATATTTTAAATTTTATTTCTTCGCTTTACTCTTCCTTTTTTTATTTTCAGTCATTCTCTAGTGGATTTTTTTAGTGATTTACTGCATCCAATCGCTTAGTTCACTCCGTTCACCTCTTTGATGACACTAGCACAAAATACTGAGTTGTAAGTAGCGCTGTGCCCTTTTGCACAATTCCTCCCTGTCCAAGTCTTTTGAGCTGTAGCTTTGTGAAGCAAAACGTGCCCAGTGCATGGACTTCACAATAACACAGTGAAATTATTTTACAGTATACCGGCAAGATACGAAAGACGTATCTGGCAAAAACACGCGAAAGTAAAGTAACCATCAAACAAGTAAAATCGTTTGCATTGAAAGGCTACAAAGCAAGAATGCCACTTTGGGTAAAAAACGTACATCAGCTAGGAGACTCCTTTCAAAAGAAGGTCGTCCCGCACGGCGACCGGATTATCTGTCCCGAGAATAAGTTTTAAGTGACAGAAAAAAGCGGGGATATTCCAACTTCTTCAATACATTTTTTTGTATTCGAAAATAGCTTAATCCCAAATTTGTATACTATAACACTCGTTCTTTTTTCAGCTTGCGAGCAATGCTTCTCTGGGCGATCTGGTGCGGCAATTGACTTTCGAGAGCTGGAACATAGGCGTACTAGTTTCATTTACGGTTTACACATCTGTTTACGTATTTAGCCCTCGCGCAGTGATCTTCGAATGGAAAATGAAGATATTCGACCTTCGGTTTCAATCAATCAAAACTCAGAATGTTATCTTTCGCCACGTTGTTTCTAAACACTCCTAGTTTTTTTTTGTTTTATTTTGAATTGTAAACAGTGTGTCCTCTACAGGATAACAGGAATAATCTAGGTGACTCTCCTCTAGGACTACAAGGTTTAGTCGACATCAAGAATATTGAATGAATATTGAAAGTATCGTACAGGACAGTATAGGACATCCTAAAGTTGTAAAAACCTGCGTAACGGGCTTGTATAAGATCATAGTTGTCTGGGTACACTGAAAGATAATATTCTGACAAATTGCGTGAAAGTGCCTGAGATCAGGCTTCTGCAAATTTTTAAGCATTTCGTTGTCAGAAAAACTGATAATGTTGTCAGAGTACTGAGGAGTTTTTATAGTTTTTCTAAATATCGCGCTCATAAAGAACATGAACGGCTTTTCATGAAAAGTACTGTTGGACGGCTGCAATATCTGGTGGTTGAAATTGGTAAATTATTTTAGAAAGGCTCGTTTTACAAACTGAAGTAGGCAGCGACCTTTTCATATTAAACCTTAACCACAACTCAAGGTACCACCTTTAGGTTTCGGCAACGAATCACGTAATCGCGCTTGCTGGGAAAGTTTAGAAGTAGCTTTTTTCAGAGTTTTTTTAGGGCAACTTAAACTTTTTTACAAGCTTCTTTTCGTAAGGTGAAAGCCAATGATAAGATACCGGTCACTTTTCGGGAGCGAGAGGGACGTCTAAATGCGAGTCGTGTAGTTCATACCGATAGATAGGTGAACGGGGCCGCGGCTCCCTCGGCAGTCAGATCCTTGTTTGAGCCTCCTGGCGGCAGCACCGCGCGCTGGCGCCGAATGCGCCGACTGGCATCAGACACTGGCGTTACTTGATATGACGTGAATTGGTGACGTCACATCACACGGACGCACGTCACGTCTGCGGGGGGCGACACCCCTCCCGATGGCAACTCGGTATCGCGCGCTCCCTCTGGCGCCGGAGACACGGCAGGCGTCACGTGACGAAGGATGACATCTGCAACGGTGAAAAGTTGGCAATTCACCATCTTGTTTCTTATCGGAGCGTGTTTTTAAAGTTAATTTTTTGCTAAACATAAGGAGTTTAGCAGAGTTAATTTCTGTTTGATCTTCAATTGTCTAAAATGCGTAGTGTAGTCTCGATTGTTTATTAATATTAAAAATGTAAACAAACAATTACAGGGTTTAAACGTGCGTTTGATTCAAAAGACCGCTGCTCTATTAATTACAATTTCTTCAGCTGGATCTGGCCTTTGCACCCTTGCCATTGGCAATACTAACGTGCCCAGTAACAAAACTTCCAATCTAGTGTGGCCTCTGTAAACGTTGATGACTTAAAATGACTAAACTCTTGGATGCATTCTCTATCAGCTCGGAAGGTCGTTTTTTATTCCATCCTATTCGATGACGCAAACCCACGCCTGCGCAGGGGTGTAGTGGTAGAGAAATATAAAAGTGACAAGAAACCCTCAACCTCTTTCCCCATTATATGATTTATGGTTCATAGCTTTCACAGCTGGAAACCAAGTACGTCATTCCTTTAAGATGCGCATGTAACCTAAGGCCCAAACTAGAAACAGCAACAGTGTTTTTTATACTCACCCAGAAGTACAATCATGTTTACTCCTGAATGCACCTTGACAAGTTAAAGGCTGGGAGATCACTTGTCAGTGATTCGTGATTTGAAAGTGAACTGTGGCGGCATTTTTTAGGGCTAGTGACCTTTTACGCTCAACAAAGTTTGTTGTATTTTCCCATATTTGTTATTTGTTCCTTTCCCAGGTAGCACGCCAGACGAATGCCCAACTTGGAAAAAGGCGTGGCAAACATAAGGGCCCCACATTAGCGCAGTTAGGTTTTGCACCATGGCAATCATCAGTGCCAAAGTACGGTGCCGAATTATAGGCTTAGTTGGGCGATCCTAGGGCATGTTAAAGATTGGCTCTTGTCTGGTACGCCAGAGGAGCGCCATAGCTGGTGCCATACTTGAGCCATAACTGCCAAAGCAACGCCGAATTTGGGTATTTCGGACACGCCAAGTTTGGCCTTTCTCTGATCTGCCACAGTTCTGCCAGAGTAAGTGCCAGACTTAAACCACAACTGCCAGAGCAACGCCTAATTTGCGTATTTCGGCCACACCAAGTTTGGTTTTTCTCTGGTCCGCCACAGTTGTGCCAAAGTAAGTGCCAGGCTTGAGCAATAACTGCGAAAGCAACGCCTAATTTGGGTATTTTGGATATGCCAGGTTTGGCCTTTCTCTGGTCAGCTACAGTTGTGCCAATGTAAGTGTCAGACATGAGCCATAGCTGCCAAAGCAACGCCTAATTTGGGTATTTCGGACATGCCAAGTTTGGCTTTTCTCTGGTGCGCCACAGTTCTGCCAAAGTACGTGCCAGACTTGAGCCATAACTGCCGCAGTAAATCTTAATTTGGCGATTCGGGGCATGCCGAAGTTTGGCTCTTCTCTGGCTACCCACTGAAGTGCCAAATAAGTGCGAAAAGTGGCAAAGAAAATCGAGAGGCCTGCACAAGTTTGGAATGTCTCTGGTGTATCACAGAAGTGCTATTTCACGTACCCCAGAAGAGAAATAAATTAAATAAGCGTTCGAAACACAATGGTCGGATGTCATCACCTCCGTTCCTAAGCAGCACGGCAATACTTTGCAGTATCGTGCCAGTACTGGCCGAAAGTTGGTTCCAATATCGCTCAAACGTCTCGTTTGGCACTGCCGTTTGATATCCGGCAGGTATTGCCGTACAGCCGTTTTGCCCCGGCCTAGTGTTCGCTCAATATTGGGCGAATACTCTACGATGTGTTTGCTCCGCATTGGCCGAACGTTGTGCAAGTATGTGTACGTTACATATCATTTGTTGCATATCCAATCACATATGCGGACAAACAAAATTTTTTCGATCGCTGTCAGAAGTTTATTAAACCACTATCTTTACACACAGTGTATTCTCGACATATATAAAAAGGTCACACCTCTCTGTAAAACGAAAAGCAATTTATAAAATAGAATTAACACTGTCCTCATGCCAAGCAAAACTCATTACACAAAAAACCGCGGGGATTGAGAGGAAAGCATGCAGGACTACTATCAGAAGCATGCTTGCAGTGTACCGATATCATGTAAAGACCGATATCATGTAATCCTTGATAGATTCATAATCCGACTCAGGCACCCCACAAACACACTCCAGAAAGAAGGTTGCGCACATTCAACTGACGTCTCGTCGTTGGCGAAGAGTAGTTTTTTTTGTCGAACCGTGTCCAACAAACACATCACAAGAATTCCACGAACTCCGGTTAAAAAAATAGCTCTTACCCAAAAATTGGTGTGGACGTATTCCGGCCATTTACGACGAAAAAACCCGGCCGCGTCTGCAACACAAGAGAGCAACAGGACACTGAAGAGCGCATTTCAAAAACCGGACCTACGTGGCCCGGCTATTTCTATAACTGAGCAAACGTCGAAAGCAGCAGCCCCAGATATCCCATCAGCGTGAAAGAGAGAGTCGCGTGACAAATTTTCGTGCAGACGTTTTTGTCCTACGCGTCCTTCGTAGAGAGGTCACTTCGTGTAACGCGTTTCGCTCCACCCTTTTGATTTGCTTAAAGCGGCTGTCGCGCTCGCTGACAGCCACACGAAGGCAAAAAAGCAAGTGGGGAGGATTTGCAAAAGGCGAGGTCGAAGGGGCATCAACAACGCATGAAAGGAAAGGCCCTTTCTGCCGGTGACCTTGTCGCCTTGCCTAGTCTGTCAGCGTTCGGCTTCCATTGTGGGCCTCAGAAAGATAATCTCCTTTCTTGAGAGCGAAATGGAAGGGGTGCTTTTGTTTTGCGGGCTTGTCGCCATCCGATAGGCCTCAAATATTATTCTCCCGACTCGCTCGCAGTGGCGCAGCCGGGACATTTTCTCCCTTGAACGACGACCGGGTGCTGAGCATCCGAAGCAGCTCTTTCGGCGTCCATTTGATGTCCTCGGAGTCGGTCGTTGAGGCATCGCCCCGTTTGCCCGATGTACCTGGCCCCGCAGGACAGGAGGATCGCGTACACTTTCTCCGCTTCCCCTCCTTCCCCAAGATTTTCCTTTCCCATGCTGCTACGGAGCGGGCGGGCTTAGCGCCTGAAGCCAGAAATAAATGTTGTTGAAGCTGAAAGAGTGTCGCGTCTGTATCGTCCCTTTTTGCGTCACCACTTCCTAAATGTTTAAAAAGTACAAACACGCTAAAATAGTACAAGTTCCGGGATTTCATTTTAATTCCCCAAATGTGATGCGGGAGCCGCGCCACGAAGCCACGGTCGTTTCCACTCTTTGTTATCGCTAGCATTTGACGCTGCTCAATCACAATGCCAGACACGCACAGAGCCACGCTCGCTTTTGCAATGCGCCGCCTAATAATGATATCCATTGAGGAGACGTGCGCACATCAGTCTCGTGCAGCGCTAGCTCGATGGCAGCACTTTCTGTAAAGGCGCATTCACACCGGCGATGTAAGCAGTCACGCGACGCGACTAAATCGCATCGCAAAGAAGAAAGTAATTAGATGGTCACTCTGGCGTGCGCGATGAGCGAGTCCAACGCCTTCGTTGGTGAGTCGCTTCTCAAAAACTTTCGCACCAAACAACGTTGATTGGCTCAGCCAATCCGCGACTAGAACGCATCGCAAAAAGTCGGGTCAGCAAGCGACTGCTCAAATCGCGTCGCTTTTTGCCCGCGATGGGCGCTTTTGCGTTGATAGTTATCGCGCGACTAGATCGCATCGCCGGTGTGAACGCGCCTTAATGTCGAACCAGTTTCAAGGTGCATCCCGATATTGGCGTGTGTACCTACGCGCGAGTACAACATCCGGCACAATTTGCGTTTGCAAAGCTTGGTCCGTCCGAGTCAAAACATTCAGACAACCTTTGGACTGGAGAAATGAAGAGACACCTAAAATAAGATAAACTGGCCAGCCGAACAAAACTTGAGTTCTATTTAATTAAGATGAAGACCCCCGCGTACATCAAATACCTCATCAGCCGAACTCCAAGACAGTAAGTCTGGTTCTGGCACTTGTTTGGCAACTTTGGCCCGTAGCTGCGAGATGACAGCCGAACTTATAGGAAGCGAAGCCTAACTTTGTCACTTGTTTGGCGACTTTGGCTCGTAGCTGCCAGATGACAGCCGAACTATTGGGAAGCGAAGCATAACTTTGGCACTCGTTTGGTGACTTGGGCCGAAAGATGCCAGATGTCAACAGAACTACAAGGTAGAAAGCCTAACTCTGGCACATCTGTGGCGATTTTGGCCCGAAGGTGCCAGATGACAGCCGAACTATCAGAAAGGGGAGCCTAACTTTAGCATTCGTTTGGCGATTTCGCCCCCAAAATGCCAAATATCTGCCGAACCACCGGGCAGTGAGCCTAACCCTGCCATTTTTAGGCGATTTAGGCCCAGAGATGCCAGATGATAGCTGAACTACCAAGCAGTGAAGCCTAAGTTTGGGACTTGTTTGGCGAATTAGGGCCAAAATACCCACACTGTTGCCAAGGGAGGTCAGGTTTGGCTCTACTTTGGCTTCTTCGGGCTTTTAATGCCCTAAATTTCCGGACAAAAGCCAAGTTCTGACTCAGAACTCGGTGCTACCTGGGTTGGAACGTTAAATTATGAAATTATATGAGATATATTCGAATTAAAACTACATTTACCATCGGGTGCTTTTCTAAGTCTTCTAGATTGATAAAAATAGACAGAATCCTAATCACAACCTAACACGTGATGCTTGGCGTGTCAAACAAAAAAAAAATTAATAAAGGAAAAAATAAAAAGAGCAGAAAAACGTCTCGACAGAGACGTTCGCCTACACTTATTTTCATCCACTGAGGTTTTCTTTTTTTTCACATTTAAAAACATTTTCTTTGTTGCGCCACTGTGTTACGTTACACCCAATTATTACCAGCTCGCCAGCACACACACTGTCATTTCATAAATACTGGTAGCTGCGTTGTGGTGCTGCATTTTACGGTAGGAACCTTCTTAAAATGTTTTTGAGCTGATCTGAGCGGTAGACACATCCCAGACATCACGTTTGCCCAGACTTCGGCCATAGCTATGTATGTACTTGGTGCATTCCTGGCCAGTGTGGCCTCCGGCGAATCTCCGGTCACTGGAAATCAAAACATATCTGGCAAGCATTCACATCCCATTCATCTTTTTTTCACTTGGCCACCTGAGTAAAAATGTTGTCTGTCAAGCATTTGGCATCCGATGTGCTATTTTTGTTCGGCCACCAGAATTCAAATGATTTCTGACTTGAATTCGGCATCCGAGCCTCCATTTTATATTCGGTCATCATAGCTCAATAGATGTCTGCAAACATTCGCATCCGATCCCTCATTTTTCACTTTGCCACCGGAGCTAAAAAGGTGTCTGTGAAGAATTTGGCATCCGATGCTCCTTTTTTATTGGGCCGCATAAAATAAAAATATATCCGTCAAGCATTTGGCATCCGGTGTGCTATATCTGTTCGACCACCGGAACTCAAAGATTGTCTTTTGCCTGAACGCCATAGCAAACCGCTTCAATAACAAACCAGGAACTTGCGGAAATCAGAAAATTTTATCGAAGTAGCATCCCATATAAAAATCCCCCCATCCCCCACCTCAGAAAAAAAGAATATTAGCAATGACTATTGAATTTATTGTTAAAGACGTGGGGGCTTGCTTTCTGTGCATTTTTTTTCACCTGCTTTCGCAACGTTGGTAAAACTAGCGGAATTACCGTTACTAAATTACAAACAAACAAAATTGTAATGCTGGAAGCACTTTTTTTTTCTATCAGAATTCTTTTGTAGAGACTGACTATTCAGAGTTCCGTTTAATTCACTTGGCCATCACTGGTGTCTATACTGGCAGGGGAATTGAGCGCTCTGACGTCCTAGAAAGTTGGTCGTGCCGCTGCTTTTAGACGAGAAAAGTGGCGCTGCGGTCGGGTTGCCAGTTAATTGCTGGTCGAAATTCGAAGTGGCATGGCGTGAAGCGTTTCTTCGGTACTTGTTTTGTGATGATATCTGTGTGACCTCGCGGGACGCGAGAGCGTTTGTACTCCACGTGCCTATCAGCTTTCTTTTTTTTTTGATTATACGAGCGTGCTTCAAATTTAGCACTACAGCCACAATCGACCCCGTAACTGTGGCGTCACCACTCCTAACAAACAGCTGCCTGGGGCGTTGTTATGCACAAATACGTGGGACCAGATTTCGCTACGGAAAAATATATCCAAATACAACGTGAATTGTAATCCTTTAATTCTAATAAATAAACGCAGCCTATATTTTCCAGTTATTACGACAGAAGTTTGCTGACGATCGGCCGTTTCTGAAATATATGGACGACAACTTCCGGTCTTCGAGACGTATACAGATGCCTTCAGATGTAAGCTACGAACGCATGACGAACGCACACGGAATGATTGATCTATGTCGTCTGGAAGAGATTTAATCGTTTGCAAAAATATACATTTTTAGTTCTGTATTTATTGGGAACATGGCAGACCTCACAAAGATATTCACGTTTCGTAAAGAGAAACGAATTGTATTCTGCGTTCGACACCGGATTTTTTTCACCAAAATCAGCACACGCATGGATATCTACTAAAACACAGCGACAAAATCATATGTGTAGAACGTGATACGAAATCAGCGTCGGGCCCTTTTTCGGAATTAGCAGATGGCACGCATAATAATGAAATAGCATATATATAACAATATCGGGCGTCAGCTTGACTACTCTAGCCTAGCTTGCTAGGCTAGGTGGCGCAAGCTGACGCCCGATATAAAGGGTACAGCAGTTAGCATACATTTATCCAACAATGCTATCGAAGCACGTGATAGGTTGCGAGTTCACGCCGAATGGTGACGCAGACCTCGTGTTCAATGCATACTTAGAGAATGTGAGCAAGCAATGGCGGACATGCGTTGGCGCGGACTTTTGCAAAGGGTATATTATTTTGACGCTAACATGATAGTTTCGAGACCCGACTTCGTCTTAAGCTTGCAATGTGTGCGTGTGTTTCGCATTTGCGTTTAAATCATCAAAATTTAAAACAAATCCTGCTGATCTTTCAGTTTTCACTTTCAGTTTCTAACCTCACGTCGAGCTCTTCATGCATTTGTCTATACCAATGTACTTAGCAACGGTTTCTTCGGAGCGGAGCGTCATGTTGTTACATCATCACTAACGGGGTGAATTGGCTGTATGTGAGCTGGACCTTGCAGGCGAAAATAGACCGATCTCGCCAACCACTTTGAAGACGATGCCATAAAATCGTCTATGGAAAAGCCTCCTAGAGGGCCTGGCGCCTTTTAGTGGCCGGTGCGTTCAGTGATGCTCCATACATCATCAGCCCGCCCAATTTACAGAAGCGGCGGAACGGGTGAACCATTGGATGCACATGTACGTGTACGAATATTACGAGCGATCTGCATAATGACGGAATTTTTGTGACATGCAGGACGGCAGCACTCTTCTACCAGACCTGCAAAATGTGGCCGAATGCCTTGAGTGTGCCACCCTTGCTCGGCGTCATGTACAAGTGGCGCGCATGCAATCTTTGGCTCGGCGCATATTCTCTTGATTGCACACACTGCCGTACCCTGCATTCTTCAGCAAACATGTGCGGGCAAACGAACAGCTTAAGTTAGCGACGCGCCACTGTTGGTCTCAGGAGCACGTGGTTGGGGCATCTACGGACCAAGTTAACCTAAGCTGCACAAAGGACGCCTGTAGTTTCGTGTCTATAGCTCTGCATTCTGATACTCTACGCTCGGACGACAGAAATTGATCGCCAATATTTGTTTGTTCCTCTGTCAGTTTCTTGTGCGCAGAATGGTAAACTAGAGAACACGACGGCCTGTCACTGTGATGTTAATGCACTTAATAATGTTTAGAAAATATTCGTGTTTTTGAAAAAATGTCTTCACGACCTAAATATGACGAAGAAATGGAGCTCTTTTGCAGGTTTCAGTCCCATAACACAATGTTCTATAATGATATTGTAAGACGTTTTGAGCATTTTTTTTCTTTCTTTTGTTCTTTGGGGCTATAAGAACCTTAATGTAATATCGCACATTAATACCTACACGTATCATGTCTACACAGATTATAACGTCGGTGAGAATTGTAATAGTATAATATTAAAATAGTTATGCTTAAAACACTGCTTTCGTTGCGAAACCCAAATTTAACTTTCGTAAAAACGGCAGAAAGGGATGTAAGCGCTGTAGTAATGTGATAACATATGTTAAAGCTGACGACATGGCGTTGAACACAGGCTACTGTGGAAGTTTTACCACAGTGCTGAATGATTTACGAATTATCTTATATATGTTGTAATAATATCTAAAGTGGTCTGCCAGATATTTAACGTTAGTTTCTTTTTTTCTAGGACGAGAAGAAAGGCTGATTTTACCAGTCTGGGCATTGTGTGTTTATTTTTATCTTCGGGTCTTCTCCTTTATTTTATATCAGGTAGGTGTGCTAAGAGGGCTGTATTTATCAAGGACCTACAATCTGACACTGGTTAGACAACACGGCCTTTCGCGCTCTGACCGGTTTTGCCAGTGTAATTTGTGCCTTTTGACTGAGGTGTAATTGCTGCTTCTGGTATTACCTAGGTTCACTAAATAAAATAAAAAAAATACTTCGACACCTTTCCGTCTCCGTATTTAAAATTATGATTTTCATGTATACTAAATTTCATCTCAAAACGATGAGAACGCTTCTTTGTCATCTAGCAATGTTAAAGCAATACGCAGTGGAACCAGACCATTTCGCAGGCGCTTCATGGATTGAGTCTCAGTTTTGTATCATAAAAATTGCTAGTATCGCCAGCTCTGCAACAAAATGGCACCATTCAATATCAAATCGCGGAACGAGAAGCCGGTTCTGAATACGTCGTGTTTTCATTGTTCGTACGCAGAGTACTTGTGATATTCGTGTTTGCAATTTTTACGATAGCAATGGACCTTTTCCGAGAAGCGTTCTGCGCACGCGCGAGCGCCCGATGCCAAGCGGCGGAAATTGGCACCAAAAATCCGAGGAAATTCGGAAGGAGGCTATAGATCAGCGAGTAGCAAACGTAATTGCAGCATAGATATAATTGTGTTACGCAAAAAAAGAAAGCGGACGGAAAGAATAACACGACGTTTAAGTGGACGCCACGGATGCCCCACTTGGACGGCGCGTTGGGCACGCCCCGCTGCTCAGAGAACGAAGAAACTGGTAGCGTAGCTCCCATAATCGATTGGTAGCGCAGGTAGGTCCCGGCATCGATTTTTAGTTCGTGCAGCCACCGCCTGGTGCCGTCGGTATGTGAAAAACGTCCATTACACCATTTTCTACTAAAAATGCCGTGGTCGCTTAAGCTTCGCCTTTAAGGGTGGAATTTGAAATTTTATCGGGCCCTTTTCGCAAAGCCTTCCTTTATAAACTCGCGCTCGCTCCCATGTTTTGCAAGCATGTGTGCTTGGTCTAGTCGGTATCGTCACGTGTCACGAGACGTCACATGACATCACATGTGATGTATTGTCACATGACGCGTCACGTGACACGCTACTTTTACGTCACGACCCTATCATCCCGGCTAAATTCAGCGGTAAAATTACGCTATATTTGGCAGAAAAATGTTTCACTAAAATTCTGCAAAACGTTTTAGCACATTAAACAAATTCTGCTGAATGTAGTGGGTCAATTGGGTAATACGTCCTAGCCAGGAGTTACGTCGCACGCGTTACGTCAGGTGTGACGTCACACGTAATGTTTCAAGTGGCTGCGTGCGTTGGATTATGCATTTTATGGTCCCAGCGTCGCATACGCTGACGCACACGCCGAACGTACTGTGACACGATCTCCTAATCCGAATCGCGTTAAAATGTACTAGGCGTTCGCAAGCTCGCTAGGCTGCTGCTTGCCTCTGTTCAGCAGTTGAAAAAAATATTCCTCTTAGCTCGAGTTTGAGTGCTGAAGGCGGTGATGTGATGCCCGCTTAATGTGCAGCATTTGTATTTTCCGACTAGTGCGTGCACGGCGGCCGAAGACCATCCTCTCTGAACGCAGTGCAGTGCTTCCTGTAAGGAGCACTCTCCTACATATCTTCACGTTGGGGTTTTATCTCAGCAACCCGAAACCAGCCTGACCTAGAGAACCTCTGAAGCATGCCGGGCTGCCGTGTTAGTTCCTGGCAGAGGAAGTACACCGAACACGGAAAAACAAGCTCTGCACCATCTATCCACCATGTATAGCGTAACCAACGGCTTAAGGTCGAATGTGCGGCTTCGAAAATGACCTCCGATGCACAAGTCCTCGAAAAACAAACAAATGTTAGTGAGCTAGGGTCATGCGCCTGTGCATTTGGCTCAACTGCCGATATTTTGAGAAAGTATAATCAAGGTCCATGCACCCAGCTTGCAAAAAATGACCTACTTGAAGGTGCAGTGCAAGGACTTTCAGGCGGAAATAACTTACCGTTTTATTTTTTTTCGTGTTGCTTATAATAGCACAAGTAAACAAAGATATACACCCTACCCATGAAAAGCAGCGATTCCGCTGCGTAATTGCAAGGTAAATAACGAATTACTTCGAAGATCTCCAGCCGCGTGTGGCGGTTTACACGAACTGCTGTGTGACGTACTCTGGGAGATGTCGTTTGTAAGTTAGCGATTTGTGTAATTTTGTGTTTCATTTAGGATTGTTAAAAATAAGATCCTGTTTCGTTTGCGTAGAGCAATGCGTAAATAGTCTAATAATATCGTTATGTTTTTTTATATTATCGAGGCGCCATTTATTGAAGTCAACAACCCCATATCCCCCTGCGCAGCCACCCTCACTGTCTTTTCCGGATTTGTTAGTGCTGCATCTCAGACAGCATATTTTTTCCGCGAAAAGAAAAATAAGTATCGTGAATCAACGCGCCCGCGATGATAGAACTGCTTGCTCTACTCAACGGCCTGCCGACGTCCCCTTTTGTGCCAAGAGAACACCTTGTGCAACTTAGATTAAAGGGCTTCAGCAGCGTCTCAAGTAATATCTATCAGTTTGGTTTGTTCAAGGAGCAGAGAAAAGCCTGACACGTTCGTTTCTCGTGTTTCTCAACGTACGATCGTATCGTCCTCCGCGATCACGGGCGATAGCTACCGGGTGCGGTGTTCTTGTTGTGTTCGAGCAGGAGTCCCCTGTTCGTAAACCAAAGTGTCCTCCCTCATCGTTCACTGCGCGGTGGACCACTCAGGGGGGTGTGATGTCAGAAACCAACACGCCCTGACGCCACGTTGGTCGAGAACACGGTTGGCACGGTGTCCATAATCAAAGGAGGAGCACTGGACGATCAAAACACAGACGTCACAAAGCCCGTCCGGAAGTGACATGATATCCAAACATGTCACTGCAAATGTGACTCGGAAGTTTTTTGTCTCTGATGCATCAATTGAAAGGCGCCGAAACCCTTGGTCTTAGCCATTTTGTTTTGAATATAAACTAGCGCATGGGAGCCAAATGGTTTTTGGTTTTGGGATCTAGAAATGACCGATACAAACTCTCACAATTAACTGTCGAAGTGCGAATATCTCTTTAAGACTGCTTCACACGAGTCCCGTTTTCTTAGGTTAAATTACAAAAGCTTACGTTCAAATCACCGGGACGTCTGTCCTTTATTTAAGCGGGGTTACGAATTCATAGCGAAAACGTAGCGCTCCCCATTTGAGACACAAGAACTTTGGTGAGTTATGCTTAACATAACAAGATCTTAAGTAACCGTTGATATGAGGACACACCTTTACTTCAAAGACTGACTTCCTTTGCAGAACACATGTTTAAGGGTAACTGCAAAGAAAAAAATAGTTTCTTTTTGAAACAGGCTAATTGGGACAAGCATGTCGCAAAACGGATCTTCTGCGAAACAAAAATAATTTCTCTAGCAATATTTACGCCAAAGGACGAAATTTAGTCGGAGTCACAACTTGTCCACATTTAAAATTCCCGCTCTTTCGACGCGCGCGGAGTGGCTGTTATACGTCACCCCGTGACGTGTAGCAGCAACTACGTGACGTATAATACAAATTTCGTGGCGCGCGATTTAAGACGGACGAAATAGCCGGAAACTAAAATTAGTCTCGCGCGATAAATGTTGCTGTTAAAGATTTTGTTTTTGGTGGAAGAGTTTTGTGACATGCTTGTCCCAATTAGGATGTTGTAAAAAACACTTTTTTCTTTGCAATTAGCCTTTAAGTTTTAGGTGCATAAACGTCCTTCTGGTCTTCGTGATGTCATTCGGGTAGTACTCAAAAACTTACGGCACGCGTTCAGAAGAAAAAAAAAACATCTAAAAACAAAATGCTAACGCAGTTTTGAGAATGCTAAGAGGTCGTACCAGGAGACAATCTTTCACGTCTTTCAGAGGAAAAGAAAACAAAAAAATACAATCGCTCGCTGCGAACGGTTAGATGTACACAAGGGGAACAAGCGCTCAATGCCGCCATAGGGGTTCGTTTTCAAATATTTCAATATTTACTCTGTTTGCAAATAAAGCCGAAACTACCGGCACGAGCATGTTGCTCTGGGCCATGGTAGCTGCGTTTGCGCGCACTGAAGTAGAGGGGCGCGAGGCACGATGAACATTTTGATGTACCGTCGACTCGCCTGCTGACTGCAGCGTAAATAGCTGCCCCATTATTTTTGTTTTTCGCTGACGTATTTTTCGGAGTTTAGGCGCACTCCCTGTTTAACAGGGGAAATGTACGTAATTTATGCAGTCAACACAAGAAATATAGTCATACAGCGTTTTGATATTAAACGAAAATTATTGCAGTTGAACTGCCTACACCTTCCTATACACTCTGCGGGCATCACGTTAAGCTGGAAAGTTTGGAAGGGGAATAAAAGAAAGACTTCCACTCTTTCTTTTGAGTAACATAACTTTCATTACTTTCGCTTCCTATTCCTATTCCTCAAGGTAAAATAAAACGCCTTTTCTTTTTATCAGAAGAGATAAAATATGTTCACGAATGCCAATTGATAAGGAAAAATTAAAGGACCGCCTAAACTGTTAATGTGGAAAACTGTCACCCAAAAAAAGGCCGCCGCAGGCGTCGATGTCGGCGTGGTAGCGGAGTCGAACGCTTAAACGAGGCTCATCCTTCACGGTTCGGCACAGCTTTTCGGAAAACATCCATGGAAGCCTAGAGCATTTGATCCGATTGTTCTGAAACAATACTTCGTCAGTTTGAACGAACTACATGATTGATGAACAGTCTATAATGTTGAATCAACATTCGGAAGGATAGAATCAATGGAAGGTGGCAGGGATCGAACCCCAACCACCTGCATTAGAGCCAAGATCCGTTCCCGCGTTAGCTACGCCGACTTTTTTTATTTGCCATTTTACGACACAAAAAACACATTTTTCTTTATAAGCGCTAACACGTTAAACACTTGGCTAAGGTAAACAGGTTAAAAGTGTTTTATCTTGGTTAGTTCTTCAAAAATGGGCATTCACTCAAGTGGCTGTTCTCGTACCTTTTACATTCATTTAAGGAGACACATGTGCTCCTCAAAATACTTATACACTGGACGATCGTCCCTATCCATGTGGCGTACCGCCGTACGGCATAACGATACACCGTGAAAGCCGAGAACACAATCATGACGTAGGGGACGGTGTTCTCTGGCTCTACAGGTAAAAACCGAATACCTTTTGTTGATATTTGGATTTTTTGTTTTCAAAGTACTTCGAACGACGTCCCAAATATACTCCATCCAATTAGTCTAGGGATACATGTTTGACAGCTTATAATAATTTACATGACAAGCAGTTTTCTCTCAATGCCACTGGTATATATTTTTTTTCAAAGCCAAGCTTTCACATGAATGGTTTAACCATGAAGTTTAAAGAAACACTTTTTGTGCTTGCGATATTACGGTTTGTTGACACGTTTCAGAGCACCCTGTCCCGGCCCTTTACAGTGCTCTTTAAAATGGAGGGGGGAGAAACGTGACACTTAGGTCTTCCAAAGCCTTTTACGCGAAACACCTGACAAATACCGCAAAGAAAAGCCAATTGCTAAAAATACCACCACGCCCCAATGACCTATTTCAAAGTACCTTGAACACACAATGTGATATCATGGCTCGTTGAAACTACAAACATGGGGAATGCACATCTGAGCCTCACTTGCATGAGTGTGCGCAGAAAGGAGTTGCTTTGACCACGGAATACACATCGAGTCGATGCGTATTTTAAAAAGTGGAGTCGGTACCGACTCCTTAGCCAATTCGGAGCAGCTAATTCTACTTCTGGTTGATATGCTGATAAGACGAGCGATGAATAGTTCCTCCGGAGCAGCGATAACGAGCAGCGAAAGCCGGGGTGCTCCTGAGAAGGGTAACGGTGCAAATAGGGATGCCGCGAACTTTTTCCGAACCGAAGTTTCGATGATCGAATGAAGCAGGTCGAAAGGTTCAAAAACAATCCGAATTTTCGAACTTTTTAGACCATAAAATTTCACGGAAGTCGAAGTTTCAAACTTGTTAAAATAAGACTTTCGACGCTTTTCGAAATTTCGAGCATGGCACGTTCAGAAATTCAATGTTTTTCGAGCCTTCGAAGTTATTACGCTAAAAAATGCGATCCTTTTTGTTTTAATTTCAGAACTTATTACGCTGCAAAATTCAGTGCTTGGCGAACTTTCAACCTTGATAGACAAAAAAGTTTGATGATTTTTGAACTTTCAATTTTTGAACTAAAAAGCTGGAAGCTTTTTGAACTTCCTACGCTAAGGAATTCAATAATTTTCGATCTTTCGAAATCATTTATCCAGAGAATTCGAAAAGTTTTGAACTTTCGAATCCTTAAAAGTCAGAAGTTCGACCAACTTCGACCTTTTAGGGTAAAGTTCGAAGTTCGTTAAACTTCGAAAGACCGGCGGATGGTTCTATTTGAATTCAAGTAGTGGGTTACATTCGTAATTATTTTTTTACTAATTTTTACATGCCGTGTTGCGTCCCTTACGAAAGACAATGCCCTTTATTTTAATGTTTTGGCATGTTTAGTTTTGAAGAAATAAATTCCCGAAGAGGCGTGGAAGGACGACGAGTTTTTGACGATTGTCGTTTGTGCCATATTAAAAGCGCGCTATAGCCGAAGGAATTTATGGTAGAGATGGTAAACTTTCTAAGAATCATCTATGCATAGCTTACGTATGTGTCGTCTTAAGATGTGATAATTGTCATTCAAGATGAGTTTCGAAAAAATGTCCAAACATGTATCTACGTTCAATTATGCCTTAAATTCGGTAATTCCTTTCGTCTGAATTGCTTGAGGTATCGCATTTAAATTAACACCATAGGCAGTACATATCATTGCCATCTGCAGAACACAAAATAATATATTTATTGTTTTCTATTCCTTTGAGGAATAAATTAACTCATGGTTGAGGATTTTGAACATTGTTCAAGTTCAGCACGTCATTAAAATATTAACGTTTTGTACTTTCGCTTACGTTTTTGGGGTGTGTTTTTTTTAGCCTGTACACATTTTTTGTAGGAGAAACTTGTTTCGAAGGTCTAAGGGTGTCGACCCCCGCTTTGCCTCCGAAAATTGTGATAACTAACGGAAAAGCGGTCCGCACACCCAAAAAACAGGTATCCACTCGTTCATTTCGTGTTCCGCCGTTCGTTCGTAGAATTTTCCAGGGTCCAAAAGTCGATCTTTGTCTGCTTCGGTCACAAAACCGTCGACGGTCGTTGGGAGATTGCGGACAAGGCCTCCGAAAATTTCACTCTTCACTACACGCATGAGGAGCGCGACGTTTCTTCCTAAATGGTATCCTCCGGAACTGCTCGGGCATTTATGCGCCGGACAGTTCTAAATAAGCTGGTTACGCTTTTGTTGTGGCCTTGCGTCCTGTGATGAAGAAGTTGATCCCGCTCAGCTCCCGGTGGTGACTACCATTTGAACGTACGCTTCAATTTGGTGGCAGCAGAAATTCCTTGATGTAAAGCCGTGGTTCTCGAATGGGTGTCCGCGGACCCTTTGTGGTCCGCGAAGTCCTTCTAGGGGTCCGCCAAGCAGAGCGCATGATCAGTCAAGCCCGGCACTAAATGTTTTTTTCGTTTCTAATTGATCAGAAACGCCTATGTGCTGCATCACATTAGACCTTAGTTATTTTCACTTATAAAATTATAATCTTAGTTAACCTATACATTTCCCTTTACCCCACCACGAACGGGGTCCTCCATCGTCCTTGCCGATTTTGGAGGGGCCCGCGAAGCATCATTGGTTGAGAATCACTAATGTAAAGGACGCATCGTGGTTCTCAAACTAGTGCCCCTGTGGCCCCAAGTAAAAGTAATAATTCTCTGGACGCTGTTCTGCCGTCCAAGCGTTGTGGGGGCAACATGTGCTTAATGCTGCACTGAGGTCCTCTACCTCATTGCGGGCTTCGCCGTGAAAAGTGGTCGCAACACTGAGAGTGACAGGCAGAATGACGAGGGTTGGGGTAATCATCGTTGCGGTTTTCTTGTTTTTTTTTCTGCTATTGGCAAGCGAAATCCATGGGTTGGCTTTTCGTAGGGCGGCATGCACGGGACTCGATGTGTGTACTGCAAATGGTAATTTCCTGGACTGTTTATTTCACTTGCTCAGAATGTCTTCGGAGGGGCGCACGATTCACGAGCATAGAATGCGAACACCCTGCGAATGGACGGAAAATGTCACGAATGAAAAATGATAAGGCGACGAGTTAATATGTAGAAACTAAACGTGCACTGTGAGGATACCGTGACGGAATAAAAAGAAGGTAAAGTGTCGCAGGCGTCGATTGCAGCGTATACGAACAGGATCAGCGCGAGGGGCAAGAGAGTTATAATTCCGTATACTTGCACTTTCGGCGCGGGGGCTGCGCAGTGCGGTACTGCACAGCTTCTCTTAGAATTTAATGGAAGCCTAGAAATTTCTACACCGACTGTTTTGGAACTATATATTGTGAGTATACGCGAACTACATAATTCTAAAATATTCTAGAATATTGCTTTAACTCAAGGAAATATAAATACAATTGGCGATGGCAGAGGTCAAAAACCGGCAAATTGCGTTTGTGACAAGCGCTCTGCCGCAATGCCTATGCCGACTTGAATACGCAGACGGTAATCTCACGCCGCTCTAACCATTTGTATCCACAGATGGTCATTGATAAATCGCCCGCTGTGCGCGACGCCATCTGTAGTTTTCATCGCCAATACTGAGCAGCTTCTCAATCACGTCCGTCATACTTCCGTTCCTATTCACTAGACATCAACAAGAACGTTAGGATCAAGCTTAGCGGCAGCTACGCTCGCATCACACCTGGCGTATAAGCAAATTAACTGGGTGTAGCAAATGATTTTTCTTTACACAGCACAAGAGCGCGTTAGTTTTGAGGCAAAAAGGGATTGTCGTGCCATTTATCAAGAATAGGAGTGTGCGAATATTCGCAATTTTCGTAAATTGAATCAAATATTACCCTTTTTTATTCGTTAATCGAATCGAATATTAATTTATAAATCATTCGGAACTTTTTTTATTAATTTTTTTTTATAGTTGTTGCGGTGTCGCGCCTTGAAATTCGCTACACTGGCGTCCGGTTGCAAGAGTTTCTCTGAGGTATTTATTATATGAGCGAGGTGAGTTTTAGCGAACAGCGGTCATTTGAGGGAATCAACATTTTAACAAATGTCAAAAGGTCATAATGAAGGCACAAAGGTCATGACGAAGGTCATGACCTTCACAGTGATATTCACGAGGCCTTCACGAGTGACCTTCACGAGTCATAAGGGAAAGGGGGAGGGGAAGACGAGGGGAGGAGAAGGAGGTAGGAGGAGGAGAGGGTACAGAGGAAGAGAAGAGACACATCCTCCCTTTTGTACCCTCCCCTCCTCCTGCTCCTCAAGAGTTGCGCTGTAATTCGGCATTTTAAGGAATTGTAAGCGTCCTTCATTTTTACAATAACATTAACCAAGTAAACACCGCTACCTTTTCTACTGCATGTATCATAAAAGTTTTAGAAGTTTATCAGAAAGTACAATGTTTCACTTCTTTCCAAGCTTTTATTGGTATTGCAAACACGGTCTTTTAGATACAGAAGGTTCTCTAATTGGAACATTGGCCAGAAACGGGATACACTGAGTTGATTGGAGAAGTCAGCCACAACATTATGCATATTTTTCGTTCAACCTAAATGCGGAACTGCTCCGAGCTTCACACTTTCTGCCCATCATTCGGGATTTTGTTTTTTGCAAAGGCGGCAGCGTCCTTGCTTTTTAAAAGGAACCATGGCATGGCCACTTCTTTTGTGTTCCGGAACTACAGAGCTACAGATGGTCCTGGTAACTCTTGTTAGGGGGCAGCTTCGCCGAAAAGGCCGTGTACAATGAGTCGTACAAACTCCAATTGGTCGTGTTGAGGCTCACTCTGCAGGCCCACGTGCAGCCTGCTTGCTGCCACCCGCAGCGTTACAAGCAGATTGGAAAGCAATGGCCAATACTATTTCTTACTACGAAGAGTGGGCCTTAAGTCACTAAAACCAATCAAGCAAATTAACACCACCCATGGGCTTGTATTGCTGGATGAGTTTGGGCTGTAGTACCAGAACTCTCTTGTGCTGTGTTCGACTGTAGCGGGTCGTGCTCACCATAGAATGAACACTGTGATAGTTGGTTGACACACACACGCACTTGTTATCGTTCCATTTGACGGCAAGCACTTTGCCGTCGCAGCGCTGAGTCAAACCCTCATCGACCTTTCTTCCTGAGTACCCTGTGCCTTCAAGGAGACAGTTTCTTACCCTTGCTTCTCTTGCTGTCCCGTTCGCTCGGAAGACCAAGTGTTTCAGCTCTAGGAGACGGCTGTGTGATGTGGAGATGTTGTCCATGAACACGGAATGATCAGTGGGCATAGAAACACATTTCAGCGCAGTAAGTATCACATGGCTGCCCAAACATTCTATGGTTGATGCTTAACCATTCTTTCGACAGTAGATGCCAATATGAAAAGGATATCCCGATGAAGAGCACAAGACCCACTCCTTACACTCAAAACCAATGGGCTTTCCTTTGAAGAACATCTTGCAGCTGTGCCATCCAAAATAAGGCGCCATTTGTTCA
This sequence comes from Ixodes ricinus, assembly GCA_037355805.1. Classification (NCBI taxonomy): domain Eukaryota; kingdom Metazoa; phylum Arthropoda; class Arachnida; order Ixodida; family Ixodidae; genus Ixodes; species Ixodes ricinus. Next base: position 23,875 of record JAZHYW010003906.1, on the reverse strand, counting down.
TCCACACTTAGCTCCACTGCAAATACACCGAACTACAGCAGGCTTTTTTACTGCTTGCAAAAGCGGACAAAGGTTCGAAATCTTGCCGTCTTTGTTCATTGTTTCGTTGTTGTCCGCGTGCAAGCACTTTCTTATCTGTCGAAAATTGAACCGGCTCATCACTTCTCCAACAGAGAGGCACACTGATGTCTTCTGCTTTGAACTAGTAAAATCCTCTCGCGGCAATGAGTGGTAGCCAGTCAAGAAGAGTATACCCAGGAATTTGTAGAGGTCTGTTTTAGTCAGAATAAACTGGTGATCATTCCTCTGGCGACCATATCTATTAGTCTCGGTGATGAAAAGGTCCACCACTTTTTTCATTAAATAGGCCCTTGAAGAGGTGCATTGGCTTCATGTCTACCAAATCGGGACGAAGGACACGAAGATATTCAGCCACAGTTGCCTTTGTGGTACATCTGCCGTTTTTTTATTTGCTGGCTGGTCAACCGTTTGGTTATCAACATTTCAAGATTGCACTTCAACTTCGCCGGCGACATCGCAAAACAGTGTAGCGGATAAAAACATATCAGCGTTTCCCTCTTCCTCGTCGGTCAAAGGATCATCTCCATTAGATAGTAGCAGGATTACCAAGTCGGCACTTTCTTCTTCATCGTCGTCTAGAGCAATTTGAACTGGCTCTTGAAGTGTCCAGCATCGCCGCCGTGACATCTATAAAACGAGTATTCATGTTGTAAAAATTCCTAAACGCGACCCCTGCCTTAATGCTGAACAGAGGTACCGCCACCACAGCATATATATATATTCACCATTGTTTCCTTTTAGGAAAACCGAACATTGCAAGCCTCCAACAAGCAAAATACCTTTGTCTCAACAAATTCAACTTCAAAAAATAAAGAAATGGGTATTTTTGGGACAAGATCATAAAATATAGAGTGTCTTAGATATTTAACATACCCTTGATCCCGATTCGTGTGTGGACCGACGAAAGCAAACGCAGCAAGGCGCAAACGACCAAGAGAATACGTGATTCATAAGAAAACAAAACTATAACATTAAAACGAAAAGTTGTCTTTTGATTGATCCATCCTTTTAGAACACCGTAAGCTTGATTTTAATAATTTTGAAATAAAAGTGAAGATAACAATTAAAAAAAACTGGGAGCTGTTTTGCAATTGCAGGTTTTTGGTCCCAAATGGGAACAATGGCCCTTAATGGGCTGAGATACAATGTGAAAGAATAAACTGATTTTATAAAATGCACTCTTCTTTAGCAGCTTCCGACTTACTATTCAAATCCTACTCGAGTAATATTCGATTCGTATTCGTATCTCTATTTTCTGCCATGATTATTCGATTGGTTTTTATTGGTTTTTTCAATCACTATTCGCACACCACTAATTTATAGCGTTAGATATAACCTAACTTTTTACCAATTTAAGAATTACTAGTTTACTTGACGCAACTGGGGCGTTTAGAAATACGACTATCAGTTTTCAATAAAAAAATTAAAGCAAATATTACCAATGCTAAAAATGATTACATCTTCATCCTAAGATTAAAAAAAGAGTCTGAATAAGATTCAAATTATTATTGAGCCAAAAATCACCAAAAACAGTAACAAAATGCGTCTGACCTAAGATAATTTTGTATAAGTTATGTTGATTATGCTCCTTCCAACAGCAATGAAAAAGTGAGCATAACCTAAATATTAATATCATACAGACAACACCGAAAGACACTACATTGCAAAACTACAACAAACATGAAAATTATATGAACATATATACCTACAACTCCGCAAGAAATAAATATCAATGTTTGCGCTATGTGACACGGTCAAATATACAAGGTCTTTACAGTTATGATTAAAACTTTTTTTTCCTAATTTGATGAGAGATGTAGGTGCAAATATACTGCGCGTAGTGGGGTTATGCACACAGCCAGATTCACATAATACAAGATAATAGTCAGCGATTAGTCGGATAATAGTCACGATCGTGCGAGTGAATATCTATACTTTGTTAATTAATGTTTTGAACCCAAAAAGTAAAGAATAGGGTTCTCAAAAGAAACTTGCGGGGCGTGTTGAAAAAAAAATTAACTAAAGTAGCAAGTTGTAGAAAACCTTCGAGCGCGTGGGTATCGTGGTTCTGCGCTAAAGTTATTACTTGCCCTTCGAAACGTGACGTGCTGCCGGAAGCGTAAAGGTCAGTACAACACTAGAAGCGTGAAAAATTAGACGTGGAAGTGTTCCAATTCACGGTTTTAGTTTTGTGACAAGTTCTGCTTCAGGAAGAAGAGTGGGCTGCAAATAATTGAATTATGATAAACCGAAAACATTTGCGAACTCAACGAATTTTGATGTAGGTTTGAGACCCAGAAAAATGAAGCGCGCCGCACCCAATCACTCTACGCTTGACTTATTTAGTGCATTTGATGTCACACAGCATATTTCAAATAACAGCCATAAGTTTGTTTTCATTAAACAAAAGGGAACATGTTCTAGCCAACTATTTAACTTTTGCGTCGACTAGCCACGTATACTTTGAAGTTTGTACGCTGAACGTAGAAGTCATCTTTATGGAATACGCTAGAAGTATATTTTTATGCTAAAGCGTTAACTGTCCTATGGAGCGAAGCCGGTGTTGTCTGTAGCAGAAAAAAAAAGTATCATAAATTCCGTGTGTTGGAGCTAGAAACGGCACGTAAACTTCCCAATGGCTGACCTAAACGGCACCTAAATTAACATCGGCTACGACGCGTCATGTGGCCCCATAGGAACGGCGTCATCGTTGCTAAGGAGCCAGCCTAGCTTGTGGCGGCGCAGCGAGGTGGGGACGCAGGTGTGCGCTGGCCTGATGTTAGGTCTAACGCTAGGCTTATCGTAACGCTTTGAGGTCTAGCGTTGTCATCACCCGGAACTCTCAGCTGTTTGGCGTGAACGGGAGGGGGGAGGGAGACGCGGGTATGCGCTGGCCTGACGTTAGGCCTATAACGCTAGGCTTTGAGGTATAAAGTCATCAAGCGGTACTCGCAGCTAGGGCGATGTTGATAATGCGAGGACACGTGATTTCAGCACTCGCCGCGCCGAGCTTCGCACTCCCGCCGCGGCCTCACCCAGCGGCACAGCATTCACCGGCAAGCTAGCGGCCATGGTGGTCTGTGTTGCGCACCGACGTACCTCCTGCCGGCGATGCCGCCGCTTTTTCTCCTCTTGGCGCCGAGAAACGTGGCGGCGCCTGTAGCATCTATATCGGGGGTGCACAACAAGCGGCATGCAAACATATCCGGGGGAACTTTCTGTGCTGCCTGCGGACATGACACTGCGAGACGTGCTGAAGACGGCAACTAGTGCAATAATGCCAGATATTGAAAACATGTCTGCCAGATTTTGAAAACGCGCGTAGTTGCCAATAAACATTTTGTTGGCCAGCGTCATTTTTCAGTTGTGCATCCATGATCTATATCGTCGGCTGGCGCAACCTCTGCAGTAGCGAAAGGTGGCTGCCCACGCCAGTACGGCCCAGATGAACTAATGGAGCGGAAGAACGACATTAACGCGGTCATGTAGAATAGAGAACACAACGAACACCGACGGCGTGTCTGTTTGTTCAACACTCACAGCGACGGGTTTTGCTGTATTTTTGTCGAACGCCACGCCACGTTGTATTGCATCCAACATGACTTTATACTTGGGCTCATCGCAGTGGCTAAAAGTTCGAAGTCTGCAGCGTCGAAAACTCCCGTTGCAGACGTGTAGAACACGAGCGGTGCCAACTTCCTTTCACATTCTTCTCTTTCTTTTTTTGTCTAATTCAAGGTAACAAATTTGTCTTGTGCAAAAAACCTCGGTGGGTAGTTTTGAGAAAGTTAATGCAGTTATTCTGCCACGTTTGAATAAATCTCCATTAATAGCGCAACATCCGTCAACTGTGCTGGATATCAATCCTATCTGAAACCAATTTGAGCTCTTTGCAAAGCCTAAGAAATATTTCCCAGGCCCAGTCGCCTTTAAAAAACACACACAGCTTTTTCTAAAAGAATAAAAAAATAATTCGCCAATAACTACAACAAAACAAAAAAGTAACCTCCACCCGCATAGTGGAGTGCGCATAGTGCGAGTAGCACATTTAATCGACAAAATATTTAAAAGCGTCCTGAGAGGTGAAGGGCATCACGGCCTAGTCCTTTGTCCACGTTGGGTGATTGAAAGTCGGAAAACAAATAAGTTTCCGAATCGCACTCAGTGCCAGAGCGTCCATGCCTTGGAAACGCTGAGAAACCAAAAACTCGAAGATACTTGACGCTACCTGGCCGCGTGCACAGCACTGCTTGACAACCAAGCACTTTCGCATATCTTCGATTGGGATAATCAATATCCGATTTCTCTCTACATGATATGTGAGATAATCGAGCAAGATTCGGATTTTGCAGAAAATAAACATGTGCACAAAATGGCGTGTAAAACTCTGGTTGCGTTTTTAATAGCACAATTGTCAGGAGATAAACAAAACTACCAAATATTTGGAAAAAAAATATATAATGCATTTTTAGGTAATTACTATGAAGGAATATCTCGTAAAACCATGATCTTCTAATATCCACAGAGTAAGAAGTTCAATATCCTTCAAAACAATCACGCAAATTATTTGTAGTTTGAGTGAATACCGTATGAACCTATATATTGTTTTTTTATAACAAACAAAACCCGCGTTAGTTCTTCTCTGGACGCAATGGCAGTCGACGATAACATTTCACGAAAACGAGAATCGTTCGCCCTCTCAACTAGCAGCCAAAAATGTCAAAATGTTATCTGAAGCTTAATATAGAAAGCCAATGTTTGTCAGAGCCTTGCACTTGGGTTGGCTTAGCACAGGACACGCGCTGAGTTCAACTTATTGTTAAGGTCCGGTTATTTCCGTTGTCTCTGCGATTCGGCACGAGCCACTACGAGAATGCATGTTGAAACACTGAATCCTAGAGACAAAAAATGCTCATTGCAAGGGTCGCATTTAAATATCATCTTGGGGATGGTGAAGATATTGAAATACTTATATCTTGGGAATCACTTTGCGGACAAATGCAGCAAAGCTTTCCCCACTTCTTTATTAATTTTCTAGAGGAGAGACTTAAAGAGAAACGAAGTTTCCTTTCAGAAATTAAGCGGTGCCAAAGAATAATATTGGCCATTATGTCGGGAGCGAGTATATTTCGGCCCTACCTGTACCAGAAATACTCTATTCACGCGGCCAGTATAAAGGTACTTCGATCATAAGTACCTTTTGCAAGCAGCCGAAATAATTACCGCTCTCGGTTCATGAACACATGCCAAGCGCGAGGGATAACGAACTGATTCGCCGACTACCGTAAAACTATCTAAGAAGAATAGTTATGATTGTATGAGCGGCATATACGCGTCTGCAAAGTGAATCACATTCTCAAACGTCACTTTTACGGCCATTTGAAGCAACACTAAATTTTAAAAAAATGTATTCAAGCGCCTTGATGAGACATACACTCCGTGCGTTTAAACCTCCCGGGACAGCACTTCGGAGCGCCGTGTTCCTGCCGTCGCATCCTCATTACACCCCCCCCCCTCCATTGCCCTCTCAGAACTCTTTTTTATTCGGTTTATCTAACGTCGAATTTTGCCGTATATCGTTGTTCCGATATAGGGGCGCCTTTTGATTTTTTTAAGTTATTTTCACCAGCTCGTTGTTCTGTAATACAAAATATTCTATGTACTGCGTACCTTCAATGCACATAAATGTTATAACTGATAAAGATGTCTCTTGCTAGCTCAGTAGGTAAAGTCAATGTATTGATTTTTTTTCTTTTCTGAGGGGTCTCTTTATATGCTTTCCTATAGTTATCTACGGGCGTATCGTTTCCCGTGTCTGCTTTTTTGTAAAAGCAAAAAAGAAAATATTCAGTAACAAAAACTGTTAAAAAACAAAAATTGGCCGATAAATAACATCTTCCGTTCAAATGTAGTTTGTTCTAGTCTTTTTTAGCTTGTTTGTTTTCGCACCGCATCTGCGGGCAAGGTGAGTCAGCGTTATGCCGGTCAAATAAAACACAACCTAAATATTCGTTCTGGCAGGTCATGTGCGCTGCAATACTTTTAAGCTTTTTTTTCCTTTCCAAGCGAAAATGAGGGAACATAGCTCAAAACATTTTACTTGAGGCGAACGACCGATTGCCTCTATCAAAATACAGCGAAAATGTTCGCCTTTGCTTCTACTATTATCAAATAAAAATGCCGCAACTACAATGGTTCCACAATTCACCGAGCAGCAGGGTTGCTTCTACAAAAACCAACATCTTGATGCACCTTGAACACACGCAAGAACAACTCACGCAAGATCGAGCAAAATAGTTTACTTGGGACGCTAGGTTTGGGCCAGTCCCGCTAATAAAACAAGTACCGAAACAGCGCTTCCGAAGGATTGTTCTTGAGACACTCGTTTGTCAGAAACTACGATCATAAGCATCATTATCGTAAACTTTTCTAATCGATAAAGTGAAAGGACCTTGCGGTCTCTGGTTGGTGCCCATTGGTCCAGGGCTCCGTTGGCCGCCCAGATTCGGCGGGCTCGCTCAACCAGTCGCTGCTGGTCATCGAGCTCTGTGCCGGAAACTACGACAGTTGAAGTGACCGTCCTCTAAGCACCTCGGTGAAAGTAAAACAACTAGTACTAAAAAAAATAGAGAAGCTCAAAGAGTAGCCTTTTAGAGCACGCCGCAAACGCCGGCAGTGTCATTTTTTTCAAACCAGAGCGAAATTAGGATACTAGTAAGTTTTTAAGACAAGAATGCCTCTTTATTTATTTTTAATCTTTTCTCAACCTTGAACCTATTTTAAACTAAAATACTATTACGGCATGTAGAAACAAAGTAACAACCAACATTGCACGCTTTAATGATCGTTTCATATAAGAACGATGTAAGCACTGTCGGAGCTTAGCGATTTCCGACCTCCATCACTAATTAAATTTCGTCGGGCGACATAAAACAAATAGCCTAACTGATTTCGTTTGGCTGTTAAAATAGGGAAAATATGTGTCTCATTTAGGTCCTCAAAAAAATGTTTAGTCAATCGTATTTCTTTTTTCTTAATATACAATGTGTGTCCCAAAGACTGCAACTCATGGCTGATTGTACTGAGCATCCTTCACATGTGTCATACGCAATTTATAACCGCAAATTTGGATGATGTTTTATATAAGTACTTTCATTTTCAAAAAAAAAAAAAACAAGTAGGAATGTGCGAATCCGTCTTCGAATGGAGTAGCGCAGCGTCATTCCTAGCTTCAACTCAGCAAAGAAAGCCGGCAAGTCTTGAGTGACCCTGGCGTTTTGAAAGCTACGAAAAACGTTTTGCTATTTAATTTTGAAAAAAAAAAGAAAAAAAAAACATGGCATACTAGTCATTTTAGTTAGTACGGAGAGGATTATCTGCTAATGACCCTGTTTGAATGTTCGTGAATATTGTCACGAATGACAAATGGTGAGGCTGAGAATAACTGAAGAAACTAAACGTTTAATCGGGGTAACTTTGTTCCCAAAACAAAAGATGAAGAATATCGTCGCGGCGTCGATGTCGGAAAAACGTCGGAATCGAGCGCCGGGACGAAACTCACTCTGGCTTGCCAAGTGGAGCCCGATTATTTACAAGTGTGAGCTTTGGGAACAATCGGCGTAGAAGGTTCGGCGTGTAAAACATTCTCAACCCGATTCAGCAACGTATCCTTAGAATCAACAAAAAATGCGTAACCGCGGCCAGGAATCGAACCCTGGCTTTCTGCGTCGAAAGCAAGCGCGATAGCCGCTAGGCCACGAGTGTTTTTTTTTAAGTAAAATACACATTATTTACAGGAGTTAAAGGCCTCACGGCACTGTCCGCTTGTTTAACCATTTGACTCACATTGAAGGGCAGCGTAGGAACTTTGCAGCATGCAATTCAACACAGTACAGCTCCTTACGAATATTAGTGAACCCTTACAAGCCTCTCAGAGATTTTCTTCTGTACTGGCAATAAAGGGGCAACCATCTAGCGCGTTTGCAGACGCGGTTTCTACGTTGTCCAGCATTCCAACCCTGGTTGTTGCGTTGCCTCCGTAATCGAGTCGACATACATAAAACCCTTGACAATGTGGCGCGCAGCTGGCTTTGGTCCTTCCATTACAAACAAGTGATCATTCCGCGAGTTCCATAAGGCATGCAATCCAAGAAGAGCGAGAACTTCCCAGGCTCTGCTTTCCGGATCTGACCCGAACTAAAAGTATTTGACCTTTTTCTAGTCTCTGCAGAGATCTGTCTGCAACACCGCTCGAAGCTCGGCAAAAAACAGCTCGGCATTCGTACAGTGCAAGAATACGTGCTCCAGTGTTTCTGGCACCGGACAATGTGCACAATTTGTAGACCAAGGTTCAAAACACTCTTTTTTTACTAACGAAATCTTTAGAAGGGGTAGCTCCCAATGCAGGCGGAGGAAAAAAATAGTTGATTTCCTTTTAACTGTATAGCGTCGAAGACGCTGAAAAACATCAGACTTACACACACCTTCTGCACTAATGCGATACAATGGAGGCGGCGTCATTGATTCTAGCGTATCCCAGTAAAATGTTTTTCTTTTAGCCTTATCGAGATACTCCCTTGAAAACCTCGCTCCAAAAAAATAAAAATGTATAGCACCCGCTATTTCTTTGTAGACTTCTAGCACGCGTGAACGGGTGGCTCCTGTTGCACCTTGAAGCCAGGGACTCAAGCACGCTCCTCCAACTTCTTTGAAGGACGACAAAATGAATGCACTATTATGATCCCTGAAGAACAAAAAGCGCGGCAATCGAAGCTTCAGCTCCATATTTACTAATCCTAACCCGCCCTTCTTCTGGCTTAAGAACAGATTATTTCTTCGCATGCGCTCAAAATTTGATTTCCAGACAAAGGTTGCAAACAATCGATGCACTTTTTAAATATCAAGAGATGCGCACGACACCACTTGTGCCGTATACCATGCAATCGGAAAGAAAACAGAGTAACAAATGAATGCCCGATGCGTTAACGAAATATATCTGCCGTGACAGTCTGGCGCTTTGCATCTCAGGCGATTTAAGTCCACTCCGCCTCTGCCCGTACTCAGCTGTTCGACATCTAACCAAACTCCCAAATAACTAGACATATTTGACGTCCACGGGATGCCAAGAAAGCGCTCTGGCTTCGTGTCCCAGCCACCCATCCAGGCACCAGCGGACTCGTCCGGGTTCATTTGCGCGCCGGAGACGGTGCAGAAGTTCCTAATATGCTGCACCACAGCCTCCACCTCAGTTGCCGACGAACACACCACTGCCATTTCGTCGGCGTACGCCAGGAGTTTAAGTGATCCTGAAGACAGCACCAACCCCCTGATGCTCGCATCGCGCACAATCACCTTGCAGAGTGGCTCTAGGTAAAGTGCGAACAAGATTGGCGAGAGTGGACAGCCCTGCCTCATTGACCTTCTTAAAAAAATGGGAGCGGTCTTGTTCCCATTCACAATTAGACTCGTAGAGATTCCGCCGCTAGGCCACGAGTGCGCCGCCTGCTTGGTCAGCTGCGCGCGCGGCGATATAACACGGCAGAGCGGGTGAGTAATATGACTCTCCTTTCGCGTGTGATTCTTTGCCTTTTATTTTTAAATGTGTTTGCATCCGAGAACCTTATGTTGTGCAGGCCGTTTGTAAACGTTTTTCTGGTTTTGTCTGGACCATCACAGGCTCAGCCATTTCCCGGCCGTAAGTCTGTGGCTTCACGGAAGCACGTGTTATTCATTGATTTACTTAGAAACAAGATGCTGGTATACATATTGCGTTTTTTAACGCAGAATATGCTCGTCTGCTTATTTTTCATTACAACTATAACGCTCAACTCTCCTGTTCCTCTGCTACAGCAGCTACCATCTTTAAAAATGTATATTTCTCGAGGGGCCATCATCAAAACAGGAAAACAGGAAAACTCTTGGCGTGTATTACACTTGAGACTAACCAATACCCGGCCAGATACTACATCTACAGTGCTAAGAAGAGCTGGTGTGTTGAGATGAAGGTGGCTCAATGTCCTTCTGTTTAGGGTAATGCCACCCTTTGTAGTACCCAATGCCGACAGCACCTTCTCAAGGGCAAAATACAAAGAAATCGACGAAAAGAAAATGCCACCAAAGCACGATCAGTGCAACAAACACGTACTGGGGCACGCTGCTTCACGCGCTTTTGAACAATAAAGAAATATAAAATTGTAAGTCTAAATTTCCAGATGTCTTCAGCCTAGGTAAAGGGCACATGAAAGCACCCTAGCTGAGCTAAATAGCTGCTGACATAATAATACACATTTACACTATCCTGATTATCATGCAATACCTGGCGGAAGCAACGTGATTTGACCTGAAATTCCCTTGAAGTGTGTGGTTCCGCTAGATTCTTACAAATCCACCCAGTTTCCCTCACATATAGACAACATGGACAACCCTCACACTGAATGGGGTATGGTAGTACAACACATACACGCTTCCCCCGTTTTTATGTACGTGATCAGCCTTCTGTATTTTACGGCGACCATTCTTACTGTCACGTTCCATGATTTTGTAACGGTGTTAGCGTAAACGTCGTTAGTTTCTCCATTAAATTTAGTGAAAAAAAGAACTCACGTGACCTATGCTCCAATTCACCTTTCCCCGTTAAATTTAGCAAATAATTGGCCCTCAAGTCACCTATGCACCAATTCAGTTTTTCAGCTAAACTTGGCGGGAAAGTTGTTGTAACGTGATCTGACGTCACGGGAACTACAAACAAAGTGAGGTTCAGCTTATAAATTTCGCGCACACTTACGCCACGTGAAATATGCACGAATTCAGTTCCCTTGATACATTTGGGGGGAAAATAAATCACCACCCTAAAATAATTTATTCATGCACAAAGTGCCGAAGCTAAATCAACGCAAAGTCATTTTAATATCAAATCACCATATGACGCACGATCGGCGCAATGTCAATTGATCGGCATCGTCAAATCGTCGAACAAGCAGCACTGCTGTCGCAGCCTAAACGCATCACGTCTTGGAATCGTCGCGAATCTTTTTTGTATAACAGTCACATAAAATAACTTTGGCTTTAACCGTTGCTTTTATCAGAATATGTACCAGCTGGAACGTCACAATCTCTGAGAGGCTCAGGATTCCCAAGTGGCTGAGATCTGCATGTTTCTGGCTCATTTTCATTTTCACCTGCTCCCCTTGGGACCGGTGCTTGTCTTGCCGTGGGCACAGCTGTCTAGTTACGTAGCGCGCCCATGCCCTATCGGTTACCGTGCTTGGCTCTCACGCAAAAAGCCATGGTTCGACTCCTGGATGCGGATGCACCTATTGTTGTTTTTGTAAATATTCCGTTCCGGCAAATTCAAGAGCCATGTTTCTTATTCGAGGCTAGAATGTACTACCTGTTGAACCTTCTACGCAGAAGGTTCCAGAAGCCCACGCGTGAACATAAGGGGCTCTGCGTGGCCACCCGGAGTAAGTTTCGCTCTTGTGTTCTATAGGGCTACCCCACCGACCTTCGACGCCTGCGACTCGACCTCTTTGTATTTTTGTTCGTTTTGGTCAGAAGTCACCCCTGTTGAACGATTAATTTCCTACTGCACTAACAGTATCTCTGCCAGTCATTCTTGACGATCTAAAGACAACAAGAAAATTCGCGATGTCATCAATCAGTATTTCTAAAATCACTACAGAAATAAGCCTGGCGACCGACCCTGCAACTGCAACAAGACCCATGAATGCAATGACGAATAGCACCGCCAGTGTCACAGAGCTAATCACTAGTGTTGTTACAAGGGGAACTTTTGCGATTAAAACACGAAGAACATCTCCAACCATTACAACCACGATGCGAGGCACCACACTCAACGTGCCAAAAATACGTGAGTAAAATGGCGCGTCAGCTCGAATTGTATTTTCGCACCAATGAAAATGGCTTCCCGCTGGGGATGTTTTGGCGTTCGCAAGTCCTCCGAGGGGCCCAACAAGTTGTGTTAAACAAACTGGTACTTCGAATTACGAAAAAAATGAAATTCGCAAAAACCAACGCTTCGCAAGGAGTGCGCCGGAGTATTTAAGATGTATTTGGGATTACATGACTATTTATTAGCGCTGAGAGTTTGTCTTATAGCTACGGCAAAAGATTGCCGGATGAACCTGGCATAACAAATGAGCAAATCCTAAAAGGTGCATGTGCGGTCGTCTAAATTTTTAAAATTTATCTAAATTATTCAAAGTGTGTCGTTTCTTAGGCTAAAGACGCATGAAGGTTGTGGTTGCGTTATCTCTCACACATCAGCCCAACCCTCACACAGGGAAAGCATGAAAAACACACACACTTCATAAGATACAATACTTCAATACTTATCGTTTCCCAATCTTTTACAGCCTGATCAATCTAGTGTTTGTGTGTGTTTTTCTCTAAGCGTCATACCAAATAAATGTTCATGAAACCGTTGCTACCACAGAACGTGGAACAATTGAAACAACAGAATCGTTCAGTTGCTTAGAATGCCCAAGTGGCTTAAGATCGAAAATTTATAGTTCATTGGCAATTCCCTCTGCTCTCTCAGGGACCGATGTTCATGTCATTGAATCTGTGACATCTGTGATGACATCAAGCATGACAGAAACGATGCCAAGCAGCACAACCATGGGGGTAACGACAACACGTAAGTAAAATGGCATGGCAACTTGATTCTGATTCTCTCCCCGCTAGGCGTGGATTCCCTTGTGAATTATTTTGGAGGTCGAAAGTTTTTAAAGCGGCCTAGTAATGGGCCTTGAGAAAGGCGGTTCTCATCTATTTTCCTGGCTTGAAAAAATTGGTAACGACTTTCACCTTGTGGAGACTCAAGAATAGACAACCGTCTTGCTGGTGTCCACACCCGTTCTAACCTGCGCTCGTCCTGAGCGCGCGCTAGCTTGACCCGCCTCACGAGCCATCTTTATTTTCTTCCTTTTAAATCCCCACATCATTCCCCCTCTCGGGGGGGGGGGGGGGGAATGAGTTTCTCAATCAAGTGGTTTTCGTTGGTCCCCTCCCAGAACAGACGGCATGATTGTGGAGTTTTTGGCAGGGGGCATAGCGATGCCGTGAGTCCAGTCACTGCACAGCCTCAGTCGACGATAGGGTTGCGTTGAAAGCTGTGCCTTTGCAAGTGGTGCCAGGGTGGCCAGGACAGACGTGCTTTCTTGTTCACGACTCGCCGGTTGGGGGCGGTCGGTGAGGCCTTGGTGATGGGCGGTGGCCGCCCCTCGTCTTCAGAATGGTCTGTCGTCACGCCGGAATTTGATGATGGCTGATGGCTTCTATGTTGAGGTTGCGGAACGGTTTGAGTATTCTTTTGGTTGTGAGGGTGTAGAGTTTGATGTGGTGGTTACATCTCGTCGTCGCTAAGTCTGACGTTCGCCAGTTCTGGTGGTAAGGTTAGTGTTGGGCGCAGGCGTTCGGGACAGGCACGGCCAACAATAAGGAGGGCGGCTTCGATGTCGGCAGGTGTGAGGGCCCGTGATCCAGCCCGCACCAGCGCCCGCTGGCGGTCTTCTCGGTCGTGGTGAAGTGCTCCTTGATGATGTTGTTCGCATGAAATGAGTGGGACGCGGCAGAGTTCACAGATGTCGGCGTATTCTTCATCGTCGTAGGCGGCGGGCAGATCTGCAGCACAGCGCTCCGTCAGTGTCCGTCGCCGGAAGGGATGGGGAACGTCCTCTGGTGCAGTCCCTTGTGGCACTTGAGGTTGGTGTTCCCAGGCCATCCGGGACGCGAATGTGACCATTCGCCCGGCCTCCATCACGCACCAGGTGGCAGCCTCGGCAGTGCGTGGCGGTTGCTGACGGCGGTTATGTCGCCTGGCGCGGCGAGAGTGGCCCCGTGGGTTGAATTGGGGGCGTAGGGGGATCGGGAGCGGCTCCGAGATCGCCTGAATGAATGGGTGTTGCTGCGTCGAGGTGGCATGCCTGGATAGAAAATAACCATGAGCAACAATCTTCCGTGTGGCAAAAATTGACAGGGGACTGTGTTTCTTAGGACATTTCTAAAGGGTGGCATGTCTAGAAACAAACGGCTTCAGATCACAGATGTTAACGGGTCCAGTTAACGACCCGTCTTCGACATGTCGTAACCTATACACCAAACGTGATACCCGTGAAACAACTTCCAAGGGACCTTCCCAACGAGGAGCTAGTGATGCCGCGAAGCCTTTTGCTGCATTACTAAGCGGGTGCACTCGCCGGAGAACGCAGTCTCCTATTGAAAATTCTAGGGGTCTCCTGCCTTGGTCATATTGGTTTCTCTGATCGAGCTGCGCTAACTCAATATTTTGTCGAGCCACCCGCACAGCGTCAGTGATTTTATCACGAAGTTGTTCAGCGAATCTCGCGTACGAGGTGTTTGGTCCCCTATTGTCGTCAGAAAAGCTGTTCTCGAGGGGAAATCGCAGCTCGCGTCCGAAGTTTATTTGGGAAGGTGTGAACCCTGTCGTACGGTTCTCCGTAGTTCGAGTGGCGAAAGCCATTTCCGGGATGTAATTGTCCCAGTCTTTGTGTCTCTCGGTGTATACTACTAGCATTGCTTTGAGGTTCCGGTTGACCCTCTCAGCTATGTTGGCTTGAGGGTGGTAAGGAGTGGTGCACTTGTGCTGGATGCCCAGTGCTGTGCAACAGTCCTCAAAAACCTTACTTGTGAAGTAGGATGCGTTGTCGGAAATTAATTGGGAACAGAACCCGAAGCGGGTGAAGGTGTCCCTCAATTTGTCCCAAATCGTCTTGGAACTCAGTTGGCGGAGAGGGTGAAGCTCCACCCACTTTGAGAAGTGGTCGGTGACCACCAGGAGATACCTGTTTCCTTTGGGGCTGCGTGGAAAGGGACCCATTATGTCACATGACACAATCTCCCATGGAAAACGACTTTCAACTGACTGCATCAAACCAGGGGGTTTACCTCCCCTGGGTTTGGCTTGTTGGCAACGTAGGCAACTGCGTGTGTAGCGGAGAACATCCTGGCGCATCCTCGGCCAAGTGGCGACGCGACACAGTTTCTGGTAGGTTTTCTGACCGTCACTGTGGCCCGCTAGCGCACTGTCATGAAAATACCGGAGGAAAGTTTGCCTTAATGTACGGGGTACAACCACACGAAAAGGGGACGTTGTGGGGTCGGCTTCGTCTGCTTGCGGTATGTAGCGAAGGAGGAGTCCGTCCTCGCTGTGCACATATGCGTCTACTGACCCCTGCGTCCCGTTTCCATCGGTTTGATTGGGCTGAGTCAAGCACCGAGATACCTTTTGGCACATGTCGTCTTTTTGCTGGGCTGCTCGTAGCTCGTCCCGGCTCACCGAAAGACCCCAGGAGACTTCAGTGTCGGCAACAGCGACGAGTTCCGCTGTGTCGTCCGCCTTTCGGGGGGTAGGGGTGCTCGTGAGAGAGCATCTGCTGCGACATTGAACTTTCCTGGTTTGTATTCAATCAAAAAATCATATTTCTGTAAAGCCAAAGCCCAGCGAGCGAGGCGTCCAGCGGGGTGTTTAAGGTTTTTCAGCCATGTTAGTGCTTGATGGTCAGTCTGGATGGTAAAGGTCGCTCCATCTAGGTACATGTCAAACTTTTTCAAAGCGAATATTATAGCTAGACATTCTTTTTCGGTTACCGTGTAGTTACATTCGGCCGCGGTGAGAGTATGACTCGCGAATGCAACGGGCCGCAACGCTGCGTTATGTTCCTGGAGTAGTACTGCACCTATACCGTAATCACTGGCATCCGTCTGGAGGACGAATGGAGCATTGAGATCAGGAAGTCTCAGAGATGCAGTATCCGCAATAGCGCTTGCTAATGCTTTAAACGCTTGTTCCTGAGCGGAAGTCCAGGTCCATGGAACCTCTCGGCGTAATAGCTGGTGAAGGGGCCGGGCCAAATCAGCGCAGTTGGCAATAAACTCGCGGTAGAATCCCACCATGCCAAGGTACCGTTGTAAACTTTTTTTGTCTCGTGGCTGGGGAAATTCTATAATTGCTCTGAGCTTCTCTTCTTGCGGCTGGAGTGATCCTTGGTCGACCACGAAGCCAAGAAGCTCGACTTTGGGTGATGCAAGTTGCACTTTTGACGGGTTAATTGTGAGACCCGCTTCGCTCATGCGCTTCAGGACGACCTGCAAATGGTGAAGGTGGTCCTCGATAGTATTAGAAAACACTACTACGTCGTCCATGTAGGCCATTGCATAGTTAAACTTTGCATCACCCAAGACTGTATCCATGAGCCTCTGGAAGCTCGCAGGGGAGTTAGATAGGCCGAAGGGGAGTCGGACAAATTCGAACAAACCCCTGGGGCAAACAAATGCTGTCTTAGGGACGTCATCTCTTGCTACGGGAATTTGCAAAAATCCTCTACTACAGTCGAGGGTTGTGAATATCCGCGCAGACCCCAGTGCATATAAAACAGACGAGACTGATGGAAAGGGGTATGCATCTCGCTTCGTGACCGCATTCAGAGGACGGTAATCTACGCAGAGGCGTGCGGTGCCATCCTTTTTGGGTGCTAACACAACCGGAAAAGCCCATGGACTTTTCGAGGGACGGACGGCTCCGGTCCGGATCATCTCATTCAGTGCTCCGTCCAGGAGTGTGCGTTTATGAACACTAAGGGGCCGCGCGTTAAATCGGATAGGCGGAGTGTCTCCAGTATCAATTCGGTGTTCAAGGATGTTAGTCTTCCCAGGTGTTTCTGTAAACATATGTGAGAAATTCTCCAAAAGCTTCACTATACGTGAACGGTCCGAGTCGGTACCAGAGAATGACCTCATTGCCACGTGCAGATACCCCGACGAGGGGAATTTCTCACACATTGCACTCTCTAGAGGACGAGCTGCCGTAGGCATTGGTCTGACTGCAAACTTGAAAGTAGCGGACTGCGAGCCATATCGATATTCTTCTGCTGACAAATCTAGGACTATTTTTTCCCTGGAGATGAAATCTCGACCGAGAAGAATGGGGCAGGCGAGACCCGGCAGATATGTGAAATGTTGTCGACATTGTCGTCCATCAAAGCTCATCTTCAGTCGAGCTCCTTCAGTGGCGGAGATAACTTGGTCAGATGCTGTACGCAGCTCTCTCTGAGAACACCGCATTGAGATGTTCCGATCTTTGCACAATTTCCTAACGAAGTCTCCAAAAGTGAAATTGCAGCTCCGGTATCCAAGAGAGCTGCGATCTGTTGACCGGCAATGTTAACCACAATGTAGGGTTCTGCAGTACCTCTACTTTCGTGACGCATAGCGTCAAGGGATGGTATTAAGTACGTGACTGGACGGAACCTATAAATTCGAAGTAGCTTGTCATAGACTTTCAGCCGACTCACCCATGATACCATGGTCGCTAGGATTCCCAGGGTCAATGAAAGGCTGAGGATTGCCACGTCTCGCAGACCCGCCCAGGTCACCGTTTGGTGGCGGGCACGCGGTTCCGGTTGGACCGCACGTGCCATACACTTGTCTACTGGTTCTCCAGCAGGCAGCGCTGGTGTGGTCGCATCCGCCGTTTTTCTGGCATGTGGGTGGACGACGGGCGGCCACGCCGCTTCTACTTCCTGCGAGTAGCCGTTGTCGTCACGTCTGTTCCTCGTAGTCGTGTCGTCGGGGACCAGGACGCCACCAAGAACCGCTCCGTGGGAAGCTCCGGGGAAAGCACCGGTGCTGGTACTACCGGGGGCATCTCCGCGAGCGTCGCCGAGAGCGTCACCGCATAATCCGTGAGCGGGAGCATCATCGGTCCCTCGAGCGGGCGCCACACCGGGACCTGGGGCATCTCCGCGAGCGCCTCCGAGAGCGTCGCCGCGTAATCCGTGAGCGGGAGCATCATCGGGCGCTCGAGCGGGCGCCACACCAGGTGCTGCAACATCGGGCTCATCACAGGACGCTTCCGGCGGGGCTGCTCGTGAGGCTGGGCCGGGACTGCTGAAGAACCGGGACGGTGGGGTGACTGAGGGCCTGTAACGAAGAGAAGCCACCGACAGACAGGGCCCTGCTATCGGTGGCCTACCTCGTTTCCCGAATTGTCGTTCGAAACCCGCCGGGTGCAGTCCCGGCGAAAGTGGCCGAGACTTCCGCACCGGAAGCAGCGGAGCGGAGCTGAGGTGGCACTTGTGTGTCGCTCTCTGGATGGGGCTTGGTATTGGCGGCCCCGCTCGCGGACTTGAGCACCATCGCCCAGTCCGTGGGAGTAAGGGTCGAGCGCTCGGGGTACCCTTCCGGGGAGAAGTGGACGTGACCCATGCTCATCCATGGGTTGCCTGGTCGAGCCTGTCCAGGCGCAGGACGGTTCCAGGCAAGCCTCCGGCGGTGGAGGAGGCCGATATCTTAGTTCGGCCAGGATGTCCGCCTGGATCTGGTGGGCTGCTTGGGCCAACTCGTCCAAACTCCGGAACACCCGCCCACGCAGATAGGGATGGAACTGCGGGTGGCTTTGCCGGATAGCCCGCGACACCTTGTCTGAGTCGGGCGCGCTAGGGTCAGCCCTGTCATACAGAGTTTGTAGCGCCCGAACAAACTCCACTAGGGACTCGTCGCGGTGTTGAGTGCGCGCCCTAAGCTCATCGAGCATTCGCGCGCCGTAATCGGGAGGCAGAAATTCATTTTTGAACTGCTCCGAAAAGTCTTGTAGCGTCGAGAAGGGTGGCTGTCTCCGACGCCATGTCGCGGCGCTTCCCGTGAGGGCGATCGGTAGTACGCGTGAGAGAAGTTCAACCTCAGACATTTCAGACACCGCCTGGTATTCACGCAATTCGTCAAGAAAATCGGCAACCGATTTTCTATCCGCGTAGCCTGAATATTTCGGAATCTCGGCATGTAAACGCAATGTCCCCGTCCGAGGTGTTGGAACTGGGGGTGGTGGTGGACGGCGTTGTTCCTGCAGGAGCCGCGACATCTCCGCCAGGAACAACGCCATTTGTTCGGGCAATGGGCCCAACGCGGTGAGAGGTGCAAGCGGCACCGGTGGGGAAGGGCCCTCAGCGGGCAACGGAACCTCCAAGTCTGCCGTGGGTATATCAGAGCCCGGCGGCGAGTCCTCCGCTCTATCACCAGTCGCGGTAGCACGAGCTGTGTTCACTGCATTGGGGCGGCTATGGGATCGCGTAAGCGGGGGCGAAGTTGACATATTCTAGCGGTCACAATAACAACCTCGGCGGTGAAGCAATCCAATGTCCGTATAGGCTCAGGGACTGCGAAGGCCAGCCAAACGTACCTGACTGTACTGGAACGTGGATTCGGGCCCCACGCTGTGGCGCCAATGTGGAGACTCAAGAATAGACAACCGTCTTGCTGGTGTCCACACCCGTTCTAACCTGCGCTCGTCCTGAGCGCGCGCTAGCTTGACCCGCCTCACGAGCCATCTTTATTTTCTTCCTTTTAAATCCCCACAACCTTCAAGGGCATTTAATGCACGAAATGCACTATAGGTAATGTTAGAGGGAATTTGTGTCATGAGACGTATATTTTCCCGCTACATATAGTACGGAAACTAAATGGTTGTATTGATCAAGTGATATTAGGTCATGTGGCGTCAATTCCTTCCTCTAAATTTAGCTATGAAACTGAATTGGTGTAAAGGTCTCTAGACGTGAAGTTGCCAGCTATATATAGCAGGGAAGCTGAGTTGACGTATTGGTCACGTGACGTCAAGTTCCCCAAAATATAACGGCCACCTCAAGCCAGTTGACGTCAAGTGAGCTTACTTCACCGCCATATTTAGCGGGGAAAGTGAATTAATGTATAGGCGACGTGACGTCAATTTTCCGCTAAATTGAGCGAAAAAATTGAATTTGTATGTATGCCATCTGACGTCAGGCAACGTGACGTCGAAATCAATCTAAAATTAGCTAATAAAATGAATTCATTTAAATGTCTCAATATGTCAATTTCACCGCAAAATTTAGCCCTAAATACGCGGACGGACGGAACGGCGGGCAATTCAACTTTTTGGGATCAGTACATAGCGTGAAAACGCATTGCATGCTTTGAAATATATTTTACAACGTCAATGATACTCATTAAATATTCTCAAATATTGATTATGTGCTGCAGCATAAAAAGCTCTTTTTTCCAGTCGTTTGTTGATCCGATTGCTACGGTCATGTGTTAAGGGTTCACAATGCTCGACAGAATAAAATTTAGGCTGGGAATCCGCTTGTCCAATCGAATCGGTGGTTAAAACGTGTTGACCTGGTTGCTAGTGCGCTTTCTGAATTTTGTATTTGCATTTGACTGGTGACAGGGCGCCGTGAATTTTGTCTGGTCTGGAGCTCCGTGAGCCGTAGCCTTGAGGCTATCTCTTCACAAAAAAGAAAAAAAAGATTTTCGGTATATGTTTATTTTTTTTTCGAGCTACACAATGTACGTTGGTCGTGCTCCACGAACGAGGCATTTCGAAAAGGAGGCTGAGTTGATTTGCTGTGATGTTTCTCCTTTATATTTTGTAATATATGTGCGTGAAAACAAATGTTCCACCTTTATAGAAAAAGCTCAGAAACTGACAATATCTAATTTAGGACATACTTACCATCATAGCGAATTATTAATTCCCTACAATTATTGCCTCAAAGTTATTTATAACATCTCTAGATGAACAACATAAAAATATTTTACCTCATTCCTTACCTCCAAACCAATTTGATTGCAGTAATTAGAGTAATATTATCTCTGCCCATCTTGCACCGAAGACAAGCACGAGACCCATATTAGGAAGCAGGTCAGCATCAACGTTGCATTGCGATTAGTAGACAGTCAGGTAGTACCAAAGGTCTAACAGAAAAATGACGCGTCACTCGTTACCAATCTTTGTTGCTTTGTCGTTTCTGAAGGGTGTGTGTCCCCTTTCGTGGGAAAGGGGACACGAACAGCTGTAGCTGCTTATGTCCACTTCTGCCGCAAAACGACGATGTCCGAAGTCAAAACCGCACGTGATCTGAAGAAAAGGGTGGTCCCACCCTCGCTGGCGTTTCTCGCACAACCCCGTCAACTTTGCCTAGGCAAGTTGTGGCTAGACCAGGGTGATATGCGCGTATTTTTCAAAGTTTGTGATATATTTTTGGCACTGCATGAATGTCCGTCGTTCTGTTGACACTTAGATTTGTGCTACACCGGGTTTTGCGACCCCTTAGACGGTCAAAGTTGCGATATCCCTATATGAATTGCATCTCAGTGCAAACTCCTAACATAAAATTATTCGTCAAACTATAACAAATTTGTACCTTTAAATGATTCCGTAGACTTATGGCGAAGAGGCAAATAGTGAGGCGATATCATGTGATTCACACTCGGAATTCAAGAGTGGCAGAGTCTCCCGGATAAAAAAGAGGTCATGGTGATCACCCCTGGCCAATTATCCGGAAATGTCGACACAGTTTGGACATTTGCTCACGTGGATTGCGAAGGTACCATGTACCTGTCATTGAGTTGCTGGCACAAACCCTAGACGGAATCGGTCAAGGATTAGGGTTACAAAAAACAAAAGCAGACGTTCCTTGGTTCTCGTGTACATGCATTGCCTTATAAAGGAAATGCCGCCAACACGCCATGTTGTCAGGAATGACAGTTGATGAGGTGACCAATAACTAAAAAAAATGTTTAGTAAAAAAACTTGCACTTTCTCCTAAAAAACAAAAAAAAGAAGAAAGCTAGCGTTGCAAACAGCGATGCCGGCTTAGCAGCAGGATGAAGCGCTGAAGCGAGACTGACGCACGCTAGCCACGTGGAGGGGCTTTTGTACACACGTGGCCTTCTAGAACAATCAGTGTAGAAGGTTATGCGGGTAGAACATTCGGGCCTCGAAAGAGCAACAGGGTTCTTGTATTCACCAGAACGCAACGCATTCAAGAACAAAAAAATGGTACGTCCGCTCCCAGACATCGAATATCGGCACTTTACATGGGACCCAATCGTGATAACCATTCGGCCACAGGCGCGCTCACTTGGAGACGCGCGATGCATCACGCCCCTTTAAAAAGAGCATCGTCTGGGTGCAACGTTAAAGGGAAGAAAACAGAGCAAAACAAACAAAAGAATGGTAACATTCGGATTCTGGTAAAACAGTCCTATCAAGCGTAGCACAGGATCACAATTCACAAATTTACCGTGCGTAGTACGGCTTGAAGTGCACGACGGGGACGACTTCAGGTCGGGGTGAGTGGCGCGATGATGTTCTTATTCCGTCAAGCGTCGCCTCGTAGTTAGGATCTACGACTCGACAATGTACCTTGTAGAGACCAAAGTCGCGCTTCCAGAGTTGGTCGCTTATACCACGCGTGACACATCAGCAAAACACACAGATGTATTTTAGTTCGGATTCAGCGGCGTCGGCCTAAAAGACACATGCAAAGGGGAAAAAAATTTAAACAGCCTAGATGGAAAAAGTTTGTTATAGAACGAATTTGCAAAGAACCCTATTGGAAAATCTTGATGACGGAAAGATGTTGGAAAAACCTCATACAAGCCCAAACGTAATATGGGACATCCTATACCAGCGAAAAGGCAGCTCCAACATAGTGGATTACGGCGGAACGTTAGAGTTCGACGGAACCATACAAGCGTGTCGTATTATGGGACGCACTATACCAGCGTAGTGGATCTGCGGAACATGGAGGCGAACCTGAACATAACAAACATAACGTAATATGGGACACCCTATACCAGCAAAAATACGATACCACAATGGTGGAGCCATATGGCTTCACCATGGTGGTATCGCCTTTTCACTGTGATACAGGGGGATTTTTTTAAGCTTTATAGATTTGTTTAAAAAGGTCGTGAAAACCACACTTCTGTGGTTTGTGCACGTTGGTTATACGGCCAGGGGTACGTATTAGAGGGCCTAATCGTAACGATCAGTCAGATAACTAAATACAATTTGTTAATTAACTTTTTAATTACTGAAAATGAACACATGGTTTCAATTAGAAACTTGATGAGAGTCATCGGAAACCACTAAGTCTACTATTTTTAGAAGGATACAATGCAGGGGTAGCATGTTATGCGTTCTGTAAAAACGCTTTATCTGGTTCCGTTTCGGTTTCTTATCAGAGCGCATCTCTGCGCCCAAGGTCCTGTTCCTTAGGGGTTTAGTAGCGCAACACACGTGCGCCTTGCATCCCTCCATCCTGCGAGGGAGGCGAGGAGGTGGCTTCGCACTGCAGCCACTGGTCAGCAGCATCGCAGGTGCAAAGATGCGCTCTGATAAGAAACCGAAGTCTGGAAACGCGTCCTAATTAAGCCTTTTCTTTTAGAACGCCGTGAAATGCTGCTTTTGTCTTATATATTCACACAAAGAGTTGATTTAGTGTTTTTCGATCATGCTTAGCAACTTTCGAATTGGAATTATGGGTCTATTTTCACTAATCAAAAAATTTAAGGAACATAATATACATAAAGGGAAGCTAGAGTGGTTTTGTATTTGAGGAAACACATTTAAATTTTCTTCATCTGACCTCCAGAATCTCAAATATCAAAATTATTTGGTAATTTGGTGAATCGAGGCTGCACAGAATCATTTTTAAAGTATCACTAGAGGCACTCTTTCCTGGAGAGCGACGTCACAAAAGGAGCTTTCGAAATCTCTGCTCATGCATCTTCAGCGCCAATCAAAGCTATGCACGCACATACTATTTTTAAAAAGGGGAAAAGAAGACATCACGACTGGTGCCAGTGCGGGAGAATACACCTAGAAAGTTTGCGATATGACGCGCGGCCCTCAAGCGACACATGCTTGGCAGCTGAAAAATCCCTTACAACGTCCCTACTGGTCGGATGTTTTTTGTGTTTTCTCAAG